>JAUNZO010003049.1:0-65513 GCA_031894775.1 Chloris gayana | reverse complement strand
GGAGGTGTTCTTCTTGAATAACATTATGTACCTGGTGACCTTTCATTACATCTGACGTGTCAGGATTCCCAGTGTAAGTGAGGTCCCGGATGCTCCCGGGCCTCTTCTTGCCATATCCCTTGACGGAGCTGGCTCTCAGTACATCTTCCTTCTTGGTCCTCCGGATTGGTATGGTATTCTCAGGGCACTTGGCAATTCTATGCCACGTTTGGGTGATTGGATAGGGTGCAGTCTTGGGTTTATCAAAGGCGGAACCTGGGTAGGAAGAAGACCGCATCTGAAAAGTGACGACAGTAGGAGCACACAGTTGAATAATAGTATCTTTTTGAGCTGTTAATCTGCATCCAAGAGTTAATAAATAGGGAAATGGTGCTGCAAAGAGGAACCTTGATACTATGGTTATTGAGAAGAGGATGATCGAATGCAGGCTGCTTGGAGATGTGGACACAGTCAATGATGTCTCCATCCGGGCTCTGTTAATTTCTCAGAATCAGTGATTGCAAAAATTTCGGAAGAGCCTACGGTTAGGGTTTTCCACCGCATGCATACTACCTAGGATTATTCATTCAAGTAGGTTATCCTCGTTAGAATGCTTATTAAATATTATACTTTGTATGTTCGATATGAGTTCATGTCTCGGTTTGCCCTAGGTGAAATCATTTTAAATTTTACCAAGTTGACACGAAACAATAACAATACTTATGTGATAACAAGTAAGTATCATTAGGTTCTCGTTGTAAAATATATTTTCATAGTGTACCTATTTGTTGTCAGAAATGTTGATTTTATGTTTCATAAAATTTGTCAAATTTAAGACAGTTTGACAAAGGACAAATGTTAGAAATAAAAAAATGTTCTTTTTCTGAAGGAGGAAGTATATATAGAGAGAGGAGGAAAGCAACAGATTAGTAGTCACGGTTTTCGTATTAATTAACTCCCACGTACAATATTGAGTAAATCCTTTAATTTGCCACGGCACTGCAGCATAACAGTATCCATGCACGACAGCCTGAACTCGAGCAATATGTACCTGAATACTTGTAACAGGAGCCTTGTTAACCACTTGAGGAGGCTTCGTGCCTCTCGCAGGCGCTACCGGGACGTCCCAGCAGTAGTCTCCATCGCCGTCGCTGATCCCATCACGATGATTAACGTGATTGTCACGACGAGGGCGACCATGCAACCCAATCGCCTCGCTGCCATTGAGCTAGCTTGTTGTTCTTGCCCAACGTTCATGCACTGCGTACAGCCATATCCTGGGAGCGGGGCACCCTGGGGTTTTATAAGCGAAGCTAGCAAAGGCTAGAGAGTGGAGACGTGAGAAAGTGGTCAGGAAGATAGTGCCATTAGACATTAATTTTTGCTGCGTAAAAAAAAATCACTAGCCGAACTGGCCCAACGGTGGATTTCAGATCGAGAGGGCCGTCATCACATGTGAGAAGAATTCAGGTGTGGTTTTTATTCTTGACACTAAAAGATTTTTATTGTTTCTTTAATTTTTTATGGACCAAGTCTCTATTAACGAAATGCTTCTTGAAGCAACGACTTTTGTGCACAAAAACACGTAGCACATTCAGATCATCAGCTGGTGGCCTTCTCCGTGGTTCTCGAGCTCCATCCTCTGGCCATAGAAGTAGCACATCGTAAAACGACTCCACTCACGTGAATCAAGCATAGGAATGTGGAATCCCGTGCTCCGCCTTCTGGCCATGCATGTGAATCGACTCCACTTATTCCGCGCGCGCACATGGGGACGGACTCAGGATCACATATTGACATTGTAAGATTTTGTTTTAATTTTTTTATTATCTAGTATAGAAAAGAACAGAATGATATTGTATCTATTCCTTTTTTCAAAAATATGCCGCAAAGGCGTGAAAGCTTCTTTTATGCATATTTATTAGTGAATACTTCCTCCGTTCGGCAAAACATGTCAATATGTGATTCACAGTCAGTCCCGCAATTTTTTTCATAACTAATTACCAATATACAATTAATTAAGTCCATAATTAACTTTTCTATATCAATGGTTAGGATTAATTGAAAGGGTATAACAAATCTCTTATGCAGTAATTGGGAAGAATGAGGTACAATGCACGTTTCGAACGTCAAGAATTGCTCAATCTTCCATGCATCCATTGTGTTGTCTGAATATGGCCATGTGATGTAAATTTAACTCGTTGTGTAATGAAAAATGAAAACCTAACCTTCCATTTATTCCCACAATGAGAAGAACGTGTAAATGTAATACACTCCTTTCTTGCATTGCCGCTTTCGACAGGCCAAGATATATTTGAGTCGATATATGTAAATAAATTGCAAATATGGTCCAGGTAATACATCAATACCTGGTGGATGCCGACCTAACTCAGGCACATTCTTGCATTATTAGGGCCACAGTCGCAATCCACAGTGTCCAAAGGTTGTATTCATTGTATGCGGCCACAGTGTCCATCGGATGTTAACTCGCACGACTGGCTAATAATCCTTGCATGCATAGCAGCTTTCGACGGCCAAAAATATATTTGAGTCCATATACAAAAAATTCCCCAAAGTACTAATCTAGGTAAAAGAAAAATATGTTGTAATATGATCCAAATTCGGCCTTGCTAGGGACGCCTAGGAGGTGTGAGAGGTGGAGTCCTCCCACGTTACGGATCCTATTAGTTAGCCACCCATATATATACATCTTGTGTGTTGCAAGGGGAAAAGAGAGAGACTCATTGTAATTCCCCTGCGTTTTGTAAACTCTCCTCATATAGTGAAGATTGCCGGTTGGCGCCCGTGGTTTTTTCCCGCAAGGGTTTTCCACGTAAAAATCTGTGTCTCGTTTCGATCTTGTTCATGCATTATTTGCTAACAAGTGGTATCAGAGCCGGACACGAGATTGATTAAAAAAATTAGGGTTTAATCCCTGTTCGTCGCCGCCGCTGATTCAAGCTGCTGAGCAATTTTTTTTCCGCCGAGTCCGAGGCGAAACGGGTCTTCGACGAGATCGAACGGTCCATATATAAAGTTGCTGCTCCTGTTGCGTAATCCGGGGGTTCACGTCAAGTCCCGTGCGCGGGTTGCGAGGTGGAGAAAGAAATATCCTGTGCACTGGCTTACGCACGTGAAGTCTCCGTTCCACCTGCCAATTTGGTGGTCTTTGCTTAGTGCACATGGAGATTCGAATCAGAAGTCTGTTTGTAGAGTCCTTCGCTACGCGCACACAGTTCTTCGTACATGGAGGTTGTTTTCTGGTTTCTTTGCTGCGTGTACACGGAAGGTGTACCAGGAGTCTGCAGAAATTGCTTCGTCCACACGAAGTTGCACCAGTGATTCTGCAGATTTATTTTGTTGCTGATTTCTTCGATGGCTTCTCTCAAATATGATGTTCCGCTGCTTGACCGTGATACACGGTTCACTCTTTGGCAAGTCAAGATGAGGGCAATATTGGCGCACACCGATTTGGATGATGCGCTTGATTCTTTCTCTAATAAGAAGCAAGAGACTTGGACCGATGAAGAAAAGCGTCGTGATCGTAAGGCTCTTTCACAAATTCATCTTCATTTATCTAATAATATTTTGCAAGAGGTTTTGGATCAGAAAACCGCTGCTGCTTTATGGCTCAAGCTGGAGTCGATCTGCATGTCCAAGGATCTAACCAGCAAGATGCATTTGAAGATGAAATTGTTTACTCACAAGTTGCAAGAGGGTAATTCATTGGCCTCTCATTTATCAGTCTTCAAGGAGATTGTTTCGGACCTAGTGTCCATGGAGGTAAAATATGATGATGAGGATTTAGCTCTCATGCTTTTGTGTTCGTTGCCCCCGTCTTATTCAAATTTTAGAGATACTATATTATACAGTCATGACACTCTTACTGTTAATGAGGTTTATGATGCTTTGCATGCAAAAGAAAAGATGAAATTGATAGCGTCTCCTGAAGTTGCTGCCAATGATGATAGAGAAGGTTTGTCTGTCCGTGGTAGGACAGAGAAGAAGAAATTCAACAATGGGAGAGATAAAAGTTCGAGCGGTCATCGCGGTCGCTCTAAATCCAGAGGCAAAGATAAGTTTTGCAGATATTGTAAAGGGAATACTCATAATATTTCTGAATGTTATAAGCTGCAGAATAAGGAGAAGAGGAAAGCTGCTCAAAAGGCTAAATCTAACTCTAATGATAATGGTGCTGCTTCTGTTGCTGCTACTGCCGATGATAGCAGTTCCGATGGTGATGTTCTTGTTGCTTTTGTCTGGATGTGCCAAAATTAATGAGGAATGAATTCTTGATTCTGCCTGCTCATTTCATATTTGCATTAATAGAGATTGGTTTTCCACTTATGAATCTGTCCATAGTGGAGGCTCTGTTTTGATGGGTGATAACACTCCTCGCAAGGTAGTAGGCATGGGATCTGTTCGGATTAAGATGTCCGATGGTATTGTCGGGACATTGATAGATGTGAGGCATGTTCCAACTATGACAAGAAATCTTATTTCTTTGAGTACTCTTGATCGCAAAGGGTATAAGTACTCCGCTGGAGGTGGAGTTATGAAGGTAACTAAAGGCTCTCTTGTTGTCATGAAAGGTGATTTATTGACTGCCAATTTATATCTTCTTCAAGGCACTACTGTTATTGGCAATGTTTCTGTTTCTATCAAGTCATTATCTGATTCTGATGTTACTAACCTTTGGCATATGCGTCTTGGGCATATGAGTGAGCTTGGTATGACAATTTTGAGCAAGAGAGGACTTCTTGATGGGCATAGCATCAGTAAGCTGGATTTCTGTGAGCATTGTGTGTTTGGCAAACACAAGAGGGTGAAGTTGAACACTTCGGTTCATACTACTCGAAGGTATTCTTGATTATGTGCATTCTGATTTATGGGGGCCTGCTCGTAAGACTTCTCTTGGAGGTGCTCGTTATATGTTGACAATTATTGATGATTATTCAAGGAAGGTATGGCCTTATTTCTTAAAGCATAAATCAGAAGCATTTTCTAAATTCAAAGAGTGGAAGATTATGGTGGAGAAACAAACCGAGAGAAAGGTGAAGGTTCTTCGCACCGATAATGGGATGGAATTCTGTTCTCATGCTTTTAATTCATATTGTAAGTCTCAAGGCATTGTGAGACACCGCACCGTTGCTTATACACCTCAGCAAAATGGTGTGGCTGAGCGGATGAATAGGACTTGTCATCTCTAAGCCCCGTTGCATGTTGTCTAATGCTGGCCTCGAGTAGGCGTTTTTGGGCTGAGGCTGCTTCTACTGCTTGTTTTCTCGATTAATCGTTCTCCCTCTATTGCTATTGATAAGAAGACACCAATTGAGGTATGGTCTGGTTCTCCAGCAAATTATTCTGAATTGAGAATTTTCGGTTGTCCCGCTTATGCTCATGTTGATAATGGTAAATTGGAGCCTAGAGCTATTAAGTGCATTTTTCTTGGTTATCGTTCTGGTGTTAAAGGTTATAAATTGTGGGATCCTGAATCTAAAAAGGTTATTACTAGCAGAAGTGTTGTCTTTAATGAATCTGCTATGTCTACTAATGCTCCGGTTCAGAGTTCGCAGACCTCTAGTGTACAGGTGGAGCATGTTATTGATTCAGCACATACAACGGATACTGATACGGATGTACCTATTGATGATGATTCATCTGTTATCCCACATTCTCCCGTTGTGCAATCTCCACAACGTTCTATTGCAGCTGACAGGTCTAGGAGGCCTCATGTTCGACCCAAGAGGTTAATTGAGGAATGCAATATTGCTGCTTATGCTTTGAGTTGCGCAGAAGAGGTTGAAGGTACTGCTGAACCTTCTAATTATTCTGAGGCTATTACTTCTGCGGATTACAATAATTGGGTTACCGCTATGCAAGATGAGATGGAGTCACTTGATAAGAATGGTACTTGGGATTTAGTGCCATTGCCCAAAGAGAAGAAGCCCGTTCGTTGCAAGTGGATTTTCAAGAGAAAAGAACATATTTCTCCTAATGAAACAGCAAGGTATAAAGCAAGGTTGGTTGCTAAAGGCTATAGTCAGATTCCAGGTATTGACTATAATGATGTGTTTTCTCCTGTTGTGAAACATAGCTCTATTCGCACTTTACTCAGTATTGTTGCTATGCATGATTATGAGCTTGAGCAATTAGATGTTAAAACTGCATTCTTACATGGAGAATTAGATGAAGATATTTATATGGATCAACCTGAAGGTTTTGCTATTCCTGGAAAAGAACACCTTGTCCGTAAGTTAAAGAAATCTCTTTATGGCTTGAAACAATCTCCTAGACAGTGGTATAAGAGATTTGACTCCTTTATACTCTCTAATGGATTTAAGCGGTCTGATTATGATAGCTGTGTTTATTTAAAGATGGTTAATGGTTCAGCTATTTATTTGCTTCTCTATGTCGATGATATGTTGATTGCTGCAAAAGATAAGTCAGAAATAGTCAAATTGAAATCACAATTGAGTAATGAATTTGAGATGAAGGATTTGGGTGCAGCAAAGAAAATTCTTGGCATGGAGATTATTAGAAAGAGACAGTCTGGCAAGTTATTTCTTAGTCGGAAAGGGTATATTGAAAAGGTCCTTCGTCGTTTCAATATGCATAAAGCTACACCAGTGAGTACTCCTTTAGCTCCACATTTCAGATTATCTTCAGCTTTATGTCCTGAGTCGGATAAAGATATTAAGTACATGTCTAGAGTTCCTTATAACAGCGCAGTTGGTTCTCTAATGTATGCTATGGTTTGCTCTCGTCTTGATTTGTCATATGCACTGAGTATTGTCAGTAGATACATGTCTAATCCTGGTAGAGGGCATTGGAAAGCAGTTCTATGGATTTTGAGATATTTACGCGGTACTTCGAATGCTTGTTTGCAGTTTGGGAAATCTGGAGATGAAATTGTTGGTTATGTTGATTCAGATTATGCTGGTGATTTGGATAGAAGGAGATCTCTCACAGGTTATGTTTTCACCATTGGTGGTTGTGCTGTTAGTTGGAAAGCTTGTTTACAGTCTACTGTTGCTTTATCAACTACTGAAGCTGAATATATGGCTATTTCTGAAGCTTATAAGGAAGCTATTTGGCTTCGAGGTTTATATGCTGAGCTTTGTGGAGATGATTCTTACACTACTATATTCTGTGATAGCCAGAGTACTATTTACCTTACAAAAGATCAGATGTTCCATGACCGGACAAAGCATATTGATGTGAGGTATCATTTTATCCGAGATGTTGTTGCTCTTGGTGATATTAAAGTGTGCAAGATCAGTACGCATTTTAATCCTGCGGATATGATGACAAAGCCAGTTCCCACTGCTAAGTTTG
Source organism: Chloris gayana (assembly GCA_031894775.1). Classification (NCBI taxonomy): domain Eukaryota; kingdom Viridiplantae; phylum Streptophyta; class Magnoliopsida; order Poales; family Poaceae; genus Chloris; species Chloris gayana. The sequence continues at coordinate 58,196 of JAUNZO010003049.1, read as the reverse complement.
AGTTATGCTCAAGCTTGGTTGGTGTTACAGTTTAAGTCCTAGTGACTTGTTGGCGCACGGTGCTATTTATTATTGAAGGGAGTTCATTGATGATCCTTCATTTGCTGCAAGATGGAATTTGTCTCAAGGTGGAGTTTGTTGTAATATGATCCAAATTCGGCCTTGCTAGGGACGCCTAGGAGGTGTGAGAGGTGGAGTCCTCCCACGTTACGGATCCTATTAGTTAGCCACCCATATATATACATCTTGTGTGTTGCAAGGGGAAAAGAGAGAGACTCATTGTAATTCCCCTGCGTTTTGTAAACTCTCCTCGTATAGTGAAGATTGCTGGTTGGCGCCCGTGGTTTTTTCCCGCAAGATTTTTCCACGTAAAAATCTGTGTCTCGTTTCGATCTTGTTTATGTATTATTTGCTAACAAAATAGTTGGCGTTCATTAGGGGGTCCATTCATGGCTAGACCCAAGTCATCGAGGGAACAAGCACGTAGGGTTTTTCCATATTCAAATGTACATGAAGTAGCTACGCGTTGTAAAATAGAAGAAGGTACGTAAAATTCAGGTCGTCATTGACCTTGTATATATTCGTCTACGCTGGTGCATGCCGACGTAATAACTCAAGCATATTATTGCATTATTAGCGGTGAGCAATAATAAGGGCAGTCCCAATCCACAGTATCGACAGGTATGTCCATTGTCTTATCTGAATATGACGTGACTCCTCGCTCATCTCAGGACATTTTGGTCCAAAGGGACAAAACCGAACAGCACATAGCTCCCCTGCGTTCTTCGGCAATCTTGTTTCGTTCTTCTCGTGGCGGCTGGCGACATGAGGTTCGTGGCTTTCTTTTTCGGTGACTCAGCTTGACCGCATGAAGAAGGGCCTGGCGCAGCCTGGAGGCAGACAGGCAAGCGGGATGCTCGGCACCTGGGCGAGCTTTAGCCGTCCGGTTGACCGTTCTCTCTCTTTCTTAGAGAAGTCGAATTCTGAATTCTGACTAAATATCCCAGACTAGATGTAGTAAACGAATAATAACACGATCCAAGATTAGGCCAAAAATCACAACCGGACATTAGTCCTAGCCTCAAGCTGAGTTTTTGCTTTAGAATATCACGGTGGAATAATTTGAGGTACTAATCTTGAACCTATATAGGTGCTGGTTTTAGAACACCTAAATATATCCATGGATCTATATAGGTGCGGCAGAAATTATTATTTGTTTCGATAATGTTACATATACATCATTTTTGCAGCTTTACTGGCTAAGGTATTGGGCGCTGTTGCGGAGGTTAAATGTCATATTGTGAGGCGAGCGTGGTGTTGGAGACGATCACGCTAGAGTTATTTTCTTCTCATGGGTGGCATTTTAATAATAGACTCTAACCTCCTTAATTTCTTTCATGTCTCTTATGGTCAATCTACATAGTGACATTTATTGTAATAGTCAAAACAAAACAAAAACCGGCTTGCGTGCATTGCGGAGGTCAGAAACTATTGTTTCCGCTAAAAAATATATCGATGAAATATGCACGATCAACTTAACGTTATAAGCGATTTGAAAAGAATAAACAACCGTATCGTCTTATGGATATAGGTCGTTGCATCAGGGTCGCAGAGTAACGAATATGATCACACATTATAGTATGGATAGAATTTGCCTCCAACTGTTTTCATTGTACACTTGCATGTGAGCCTGATTCCTAGGATGACAAGCACGGCCGGGAAAGGCTGTCTCCACGATGCACACGGATAAAGCATGGCTTGTACACGAATGACTCATGTGTACCGTCCATTTGAGTCTGTTTATAACTTTTAGGTCGTGTGTTGCCCAAGTTTTCAATCTTTGAACTATTCAAATGGTAGGCCGCTGCTCCGAATACTTCCACCAGAAAGACAACTTCCTCGTATGGATGGAACCCGAGATGTCCAAGATGCATATCCCTCCCAAACCTACGCCATCTTCATCAGATAAAAAGTTGCCATTATTAGGGTCCCACACAAAACTCACGGAGGCTTCAGAAGTTCCAATATTGCCACCGTGCGTTCCAACATTATCTTCTTGTACTCTCCAGGGTCCAGCCATCTGCTTACAATTCCTATCGAACGATCTTACAAACCGGGCATGGTTACGGAGGTCATGCCGATACTTCAAGATCCACTCCATCTGTCCATGTGACTCATCAAGGATCCAAACACAAAGGTGATCCTCATGAACTCTTCCAAAGTATATTCCCTCCTTTGACCTCCTCATATACGGCATTTCACCCCTGACGAATACTGGCTCTGTAGTTATCTGATACCTATGCATTGAAAATGAATCCTGCAGAAAACAAATTTTCGTGTGATGTATTTTATTGTTTTGGGTAACCGTGAGTTATAAATAACTTAAAGATGAAACAATAAAAACAGTTCATATATAGGAATGGACACCGAAGTTAATAATGATGCAGGATAATGCATATGAAGATGAACATATATTGTGAACAAGAAGTTGAGTAATGCATTCTATTTTCCATAAGCAGTATGGATGGATTATTACCGTATATATAATAATTTTATAATAAAGAGCTAATTTAATTACTCCTATGCAAGAAAGTAATGTAATCATGATGTGGCTGTAGACAATGTTTTCAACTACTATAGGCCCATATAGCAATAGTTCATAAAGGCAGCATTAAAAAAAGAGAAGTTTTGATAAACTACTTGCAAGTAGTTTAAGAGTATTTTTGTAATTGCACTTTTAACTAAATGATTTATATTTTTCATAAAATGAAATTTGGGGATATGAACCATAACATTACTGACTGTGACTGTGCACACTAGCTAATTAAATTATCGAGGCAGTCAATTGTCCACAAAAGTAAAGGTTAATTCATCCGAACCTTGCAACAAAAGCTCCTTGACAATGGACGTAGACTGCTCCTTGCCAGTAGACGGCGTAGCGCCGGCGTGGTCCATACCATTTCAGTTCTGAATACTGCTCCATCCGCAGATGTTTAACCAGCCCCGCTGGATCACCTTCCCGGGCAAAATCCTTCTGCTCCCACGGCCTGGTCTTTGACGAGAACACATTCAACGTCCATGGCGACGGAGGCCATTCCGTCAAACGAGTTGGGTCGCTGCTGTCAAACTCGTCTTCCTCGTTTCCCACAGATGAAACCTCGTCCACTCCCCTCCTCCGGCTTGTTCCTCGTCACCAACAACATCTACTAATTTGTTCTCGGCTCCTGCAGCACGGTGGGGATCAACACCACCTCATAGTGCGGCCACACTGCAGGATCAAAGGCTAGGTAAGCACCAGTGAAACCTTGCCTTATGTAATAGTTGACGAACTCGAAGTTCTGGGTTTCTTCGCACGGGGGAAGCAGCGTCCACTCCCGAGTCGCCGGGTTGCAAACGCATAGGCTGCGTTCGTCGTCGGTGTTGCAGAGGAGGAGGCCGTTGTAGTGGTCGAGGACCGACCACCTATCTTTGCCATGGTCATTGGGCATAAAGCTAAGGATGCCGTCGATTGTCGCCATGGATGACGAAGGTCCGGCGAACAGGTGCGGCTGATCGTGCCCTACGTAGTTGATGAAGACGCAGTGCACCGATCGTGGGAGGAGCTGCGAGATCAGCAACGCACGGGTGTCGACGATGTCGCGCCATGCCTTGCAGAGTTGCAGACGCACCGGGCTACCACGAGGCTCTGTGCCGACAGGTGGCTGAGAGCACTGGCTAGGACGTCGTCAGGCAGGGCCATAACGCTGATCTCCATGAGGGTTGCGGCGTTGCTTGTCAGGCGTCAGGTTGTATACCGCCGGAGCGTGCTTTGTTCCAGGGCAACCGATCAGGATCTACTTTGTCCAGCAATTGTGATATGGTCCTAGCTATACACAAGAATTTGAATTCTGTTCTACTTACAACTACCTATATAATTAGTAAACAGAGAAAATTCTAAACTACTCTGTCGGATCACGCGGCTCCCAATCTGAATCAAATTCATTTTAGTAAGGCCCCGTTTTGAATAAAGGAAGTTCAAAGGAATTTTAAAGGAATCCATTCCAAAGGAATTTTTCCTAAACTTAGTGTTTAGAATGGAGGAATGATGAATTCCTTTCCAGAGGAAAGGAATGGCTTCCTTCACAAAACGTAGGAAATAAAGCATGAAGCTGGAGCTAAAGGAAAATTTCCTTTGCTTTGCCTATTGCGTTGGCCGTAGAGCGTCTGCATGCAAACAACCTAATTAAGCTAAGCTAATTTATATGTCCGATTTGAATCTAATTGACATGGGCTAATGTACATGCATGCTTTACATGTTAGCAAAGGACATGTAGAAAATGGTTTCCTTGAGAAATAAAGTGAGTAGTTAAAGATGGTAAGAGGTTACTAGTTTGATTAAGTGCATAGAATAATAATTATATGGCTTCTACAAATATTTTATCTAGTTGTAATGCCTTTAGTACCTGTGTTTAGCGTTCCAACATTCCAAACGTCTCAAATTCTTCATTCCTCTATTTTGGATTCCTACGGTTTTGGCACTTTTTCTTTTCCTGTGTTTTCCCCTTTCCTGTGTTTTTTTTCTCATTCCTGTGTTTTTCATTCCTTTGTTCCAAACAGGGCCTAATGGATGCAAGGAGTGTATACATGTCTAGGAAGTTTTAAGTTGCACCATGGACGGTTATTACTATTTATACGCATCATTTTAGTTGCTCCCGGGCAAGAAAATCTCTTCTTCAAGTGCAATTTTGCCGAGGCATGCTTATCTAGCATTGGTATTCCTATGCCAGATTTGCATCAGAACTACGTAAGAATCATTAAAAGTTCTATAAAATGTATGAATCATTAAAATACAAACAGCAGAATTGTAGAGCCATTTTAATGGATAATGCTCTGGGATTTGGACAACAAAAAACAATTGGATGTTCAACAATGCAGATCCAACATTGGCAAAATGCAAGACAAAGCTCCACCGACCATAACACACTCTCTCTCAACTTATCGAAAAGATCGTTGCACCACGGTAGTAGCAGTGTAACGAGCCTGAGCACACATTATGTTGTAGACAGAAGCTGTCTCAAACTGGATTTCATTGTACAGTTTCTATGGGAGGCTGATTCTTATGATGATAATAAGCACGGCCGGGAAAGGCAGTCTCCATGGTGCACTTCAATAACGCAGGGCGTGTACACAAATGACTCGTGTGTGCTGTTCCATTGACTGCGTTGATAACTTTTGGGCCACGTATTTCCCAAATATTCAATCTTGGAACAGTTTAAATGATAGGCCGCTGCTCCGAACGGTTCCACCAGAAACACAACTTCCTCGCAAGGATGGAACCCATGAATGTAAAAGAAGCATCTCTCCGTGAAACCTTTGTCATCTTTTTCCTGAGATAGGAAATCTCCATTATGAAGGCCGGGCCTAGTGCAGCGGTAGAGCATACCGCCTGTAGCCAACAGGTCCCGGGTTCGAGCCGCGGTCTCCCTACATTGCACAGGCGGGGGTAAGGCCTGCCGCTGATACCCTTCCCCAGACCCCGCACAGCGTGGGAGCTCTCAGCACTGGGTACGGTCTTTTAGGAAATCTCCATTATCCGGGTTCCACACAAAACTCACGGTTTCAGTGTTTGCATCGTTGCTGCTGTCCCCTGACTCAAAATTTTCCTCATATTATTCCTCGTCATCTCCAGCTTCAATAGAAGGTACGTCATCATCACTGTCTGAATGATCTGATGACTCGATCGATGGAGGTTTCAGAACTTTCATCGCTACCGGACGTGCCAACCATCATCTTCTTGTAGTCTCCAGGGTCCAGGCATCTGCTTACCATTTCTATAAAACGAATCCATAAACTGGGAATGCTTACAGAGGCCATGCCGATACTTTAAAACCCACTCCATCTGTCCACATGATTCATTCCGGATCCAGACACTAAAGTGTCCTTCAAGAACTCTTCCAAAGTATATTCCCTCCTTTGACCTCCCCATGTACGGCATTTCACCCTTGGCGAATGTCGGCACTGTAATTATCTGATACGTCTCCATTGACAAAGGAATCCTGTAAAAACAAATTTCCATGTGTGATATTTTATTGTTTAAAAGGTAACGATCAGTAATAAATAAAGTATAATATGAAATAATGAAAACGACCCTTCGAATATAAGAATTGATACAAAAGATAAAGATGAAGGATAATGCATGGAAGCATATATTTTCACACAAGTAGTGGAATAATTCAATTACTCGTAAGTGAAAGTAAAGCAATATAGCCATGATGAGGTGCTACAGAGCTAATATATTACTCCTCCGTTCTTTTAGTCGTGTCGTGCAGACATACTCACTTAGTTCATTTTTAGCCTATTCTCCATGTCTGAAACGACATGAATTTCAAATTGGAGTATATAAGTAATAATATGGTGTGCTTCTAGAAACGGTTACTGTAAGCAAATGTTTTAACTACTGTATAGACATATTAAACGGTTACTGTAAGCAAATGTTTTCAACTACTGTATAGACAAAGTTTAAAAAATATGCACAATCAAACGGATAAAGTTTAAAAACTAGCACAAAAAAAAAAAAAACTGCCACGGGTCGCAGGGTTGCACACGCATAGGCTGCCACTACAGGAATAACATACTATAGCTGAGGTTGGGAGAGTTCTATAGCCACGGGCTGACCCAACCGCGGCTACGATTGCGAGGCTATAAAAAAGCATTTATAGCCTTGCAATGGAGCTCAGCCGTGGCTATTGTATGACTCAATAGCGGCGGAGCCAAAATAGGAAAAAAAAAGTGGACCCAAGCCAGGCCCACCTCACCGCTAATGAGCCCCCTATAGCCACGGCTGATGCGCACTGTAGCCTGCCCCCTCTGTAGCTGCGATCCGTTTTGCCTGCCACAACTACGAGTTTTTGGGAGGCATGACTATAGTGCGTGATTCTTGTAGCGTCCGTTCGTCGTCGTTGTTGCAGAGGAGGAGGCCGTTGCAGTGGTCCATGACCGACCACCTATTATCGTTGTTGGGCAGGAAGCTGAGCACGCCGTCGATTGTCGTCGTGGATGATGACGAGGGTGTGGTGAACAGGTGCGGTCGGTCGTGATTTACGTAGTTGATGAAGATGTCGTGTACCGATCGAGGGAGAGGGAGAAGGTGCGGGATCAGCAACGCACGTGCGTCGATCATGTCCCACCATGTCTTGTAGACGCACCGTGCAATGGCGAGGCTCGGTAACGGCAAGCGGCTTAGAGCGTCGGTGAGGGCGTCGTCGGGTAGCTCCATGATGGTGACGTCCCTAGTCAGAGCCTAGCAACAGCTTAAGATTTTACTGGCAGTGGGTGGGCGCCTGCTTGTTCGGAGGTAATAAGCTATGTGGGCCGTGCAAGCCAAGAATTTGAATTGTAGTCTGCCTACAAGTTGTTACGTAGGTTGTTTACAAAACAAAGAATCTTCGAAGAAGAACCTTAGAGTTGAGAATGAGTCATTAAGATTTGGAATCAAATTGACGATCGAATTTGAACTTGACTTCAAATTATTTTTGCATTGGTAATAGATCATATAAATTGTGTCATGCCAAAATTTGATTATTTTTATAATTTGTTTGATAATTTTGAAATTTTTTTGAAGTAAACTGGGACATTGGTTTGCATAGTGTTTTTTTGCTGCACTCGGCAAATTTTTTTAGATAACGGAGCACAGCCCCTGCCTCTACACCTTTCAAAGAAAGGTGTACACAGCAAAAAAAGTTTACAAGACCCAAGAATACTTAGATTCAGCACAAACATGATCTAGACCTTCAACATCTCACACAAGAGATACCCAAAGAGCAAAGACCAGCACAGTACTTGACAAAAGCCCACTAATGAGCCAACACAAAGGCAATCTTAAGCAACTCATAATCAAGGATCAGAGCCACCGCAAAGACCAACCAAACTAGGCTTGAATTCTATTTGAGGATCTCCAACCAAACCTAGCAAAAACTTCCATGGTCACCCCTTCAAGCAACCGGCATCCCGCCTTGAGAGATTCTTGATCTTCTTCATCTTTAAGCAACAAGGACCAAGTACGGATCCAATGCGACATCCTGAAAATTACCTGCAAAAGAGTGTTTGGTTTGGCTTTATTAAAAACCATGTCATTCCTATTCAACCAAAGGGTCCATAATAAGGCCGAAACACCTACTAACACTAATTTCATAAGACCGGTATTGAAACCAAAAATCCATGTATGAAACAAGTTTGAGATGCTTGTGGGAGGTTGAATACCAAACGTGATAAAGACCGAATTCCAAACAAAACGCGCAACATGGCAATCAAAGAAAAGATGTTGAATGGTCTCCAATGAACTGCAAAAGCAACATTCTAGAGCGCCATGCCAATTCCTTTTTGCCAAATTGTCCTTTGTTAGGGTGACCCCCTTATAAGATACCAAAGAAAGATTTTAATTTTCAGTGGTACCCTAATCTTCCAAAGCGGACATTTCATTGGGATAATCCCACTTTGTATAATTGACTTGTACATAGATTTGACCGAGAAGGTACCACTACCATGCAAGTCCCAACAAAAAATGTCCTTGTCATTATTAAGAGAAACATCAAGAATATTCACAACCAACTCATACCATTTGTTCAAATTTTCACCCACAAAAGCGCGTCGGAATGACACATTTAGTGGTCTAGTAGCTAAAACTAGAGCAACCGTAGCACTTTTCTTTCTCACAATGCTATAAAGATTGGGATACACTTTGGCCAACGGTTTGTCCCCTATCCACTTGTCTTCCCAAAATCTAATTCCGGTCCCATCTTGTAATTTAAAATGACCACAAGCTAAAAATTGGTCCTTTACTTTCATCAATCCGGACCAAAAATGAGAATCCCCCGGTTTCCTATCCACTTGTGATAAGGTTTTGGTTGACAAATATTTCCTTCGTAGAAGGTTTTGCCAAGTACCCTCCTCATTTATCAACTTAAAAAGCCACTTAATAAGAAGGCATGTATTTTGTATTTCCAAGTTTTGGATGCCTAGGCCACCAAAATCCTTGGGTCGACACACTATGCTCCACTTTGTAAGCCTATATTTTTTCTTGTGGTCATCACATTGCCAAAAGAATCTTGACCGATAATAATCAAGTTTTTTGAGTACCCCTTTAGGGACCTCAAAAAAGGAAAGCATGTACATGGCTAAACTAGTGAGCACCGAGTTGATTAGGACTAACCTCCCTCCTATCGAAAGAAGTTTACCTTTCCAACTAGCAAGCTTTTTTTGAAACTTTTCCTCTATGTTTATCCAATCGCTATTAGAAAGCTTGCGGTGATGCATGGGAATGCCAAGGTATTTAAATGGGATTGAGCCCGACCTACAACCAAATAATTGAGCGTATTCACTCTCAAAATCTTTGGCCTTGCCATAGCAATAGAGCTCACTCTTATGGAAGTTAATTTTTAACCCGGACAATTGCTCAAAAGCACTTAACACTAGTTTAAGGTTTTTGGCTTGGGCTAAATCATGTTCCATAAAGAGAATTGTGTCATCCGCATATTGAAGAATAGATAATCCATCATCTACAAGGTGCGGCACCACTCCTTTAAACTCTCCATTTAATTTGGCTCTATCTATGAGGATTGCTAGCATATCAACCACAAGGTTAAACAAAATCGGAGACAAAGGATCACTTTGCCTTAACCCTTTCTTGGTCTGAAAATAATGACCTATGTCATTATTCACCTTAATACCAACACTACCCCCTTTCACTATTTGGTCAATCCACTTGCACCATGATGGTGCAAAGCCTTTCATTCTCAACGTTTGTTGAAGGAATGACCAATTAACCTTGTCATAGGCTTTCTCAAAGTCCAATTTGAGAACAACGCCATCAAGTTTCTTCCTATGCATCTCGTGAATGGTCTCATGTAGGATTACTACTCCCTCCATTATGTTCCTTCCGGACATAAAAGCGGTTTGAGATGGCCTAATAATTTTTTGTGCCACCATTGCCATTCGATTAGTCATGACTTTGGTAAAAATTTTGAAGCTTACATTGAGCAAGCAAATAGGCCGGTATTGTTCGATTTGTTTCGCCTCCTTTTGTTTTGGTAGCAAGGTGATGATCCCAAAATTTAGGCTAAAAAGGGGAGGTCACCTTTGTGGAACTCATTAAAGAGTGACATGAGGTCCCCCTTAATCACCTCCCAAAAGGCTTGATAGAATTCCGCCGGAAAACCATCGGGCCCCGGAGCCTTATTATGCTCCATTTGGAATATAGCCTTTTTGATCTCTTCCTCCGTGAAATTAGATGTAAGGATTTCGTTCTCCTCTTGAGAGACTTGAGGTATATCCTCATTCATAGTCTCCAACATGGAAAATCCACTAACCTCGGCCGGTCCGAAGAGATTTTTATAATAATTAGTAATGTATTTTTTCAAATTTTCATCACCTTCAATGGTACCTTCCTCTTGATCCAATCTGAATATTCTAGTCTTCCTATGCTTGCCGTTCGCTATGAGGTGAAAGTATTTGGTATTACAATCCCCGAACAACAATTTCGTTGTCTTGGCCCTTTGGTACCATTTAATCTCTTCTTCCCTAAGCATTTGTACTAGACGTTGCTTTAGACAATTCTTGAGATCAATTTCTGCTGCCGTGAGGATTTGATTTTCTGCCTTTTTATCTAACTCATCCGCTTTTTTAATTAAACTATCTTTCTCCTTCTTATAAGAACTACTAGTGTTCTTTGCCCATCCTCTAAGGAATTGGCGAAGTCTTTGAATCTTAAATTGCCATTTTTGTATTGGTGTTCTCCCTCTATTCTCTTTCTTCCAAACTTCCTCAATTATATCATGGAATCCATCTCTAAGAAGCCAACCAAGTTCAAATCTGAAAATTGGTTGTTTATTAGAGCGGATTGAATCCTTTGTATCAAGGAAGAGGGGGTGTGATCTGAGATTTCTCTATTTAGTGCTTGTACCGTTGAAAGAGGGAACTTAGCCTCCCATTCGGTACTCACTAGAATTCTATCAAGTTTCTCATATGTTGGTTTAGCCAACGAATTTGCCCACGTGAAGGATCGGTTTGATAATTCTAATTCCCTTAGATCAAGACTATCAATCACCGCATTAAACAAGAAAGGCCATCTATCGTTGTACTTGTCATTATTTTTCTCTTATGGGTTCCTTATGATATTAAAATCACCACCCACAACTAATGGCAAGTCCTCTTTGGCACACGTTTGGACAAGCTCGGTAAGAAAAGCTTCCTTGAATTCTGGTTGAGCAGCCCCATACACTGCCACCAAAACCCACTGGAATCCATCTTTGATGTTTCTAAGACGAAACTTCACATAGAAGTCTCCTTCGTCTACACCACCAATATCAAAGGTCTCTAGATCTATCCCTAGAAGGATGCCTCCGGACCTACCATGAGGTTGAGACCAATGCCAAAAAACTCTTGTCCTGCGCTAATATTGTTAAGTGTAGCTTTGGAATAATCCTTTTTACCGGTCTCTAGTAAGGCAATGAAGTCTAGCTTCTGTTCCTTACAAGTCTTTGATAGGAATCCATGTTTAGCCAAGTCACTTATACCTCTGTTATTCCAAAAAATTCCTTTCATTTCCAACTATTGTTATGTTTCTTTACTACCTTAACCTTAGCCTTCTTCCTTCTTTTTACTGCTTTGTTCTTTTTGAAGACAGTATGGAAATCACAACTTAGGTGATCACTGTCTTCGTCCAAAACCTCCTCCATTAAGTCACCACATAAGTGACCAAGAGCAAGGTTCTCAAAATCTAAATCATCCTCCTCTTCCTGATTTTCTATATTATCAACATAATCTAAAACATGAACATGATCCCTACCAGCTGCTTCTATTCGGTTAGCCTCAAAAGATTTTAGTTTATGTAAAGAGTCATTAGCATTAATAATCTTATCCCCTAGCTGGATTCCTATGTTATTAAACTTAGAGGCAACAACAGAATCACAAAACGAAAGAATGGATAAAGAATTACCTTCACCATCAAGGTTCTTCCACGCAGTCCGCTTTTTCGCTCGCTCCATGACATGGCTATTAGCCACGCCTGTGAGCCGTGGGCTCGATCTAGGGCTACCGGAGATTACCTCCTTGATCCCAGCAGCAGCCCTGATCTCGCTCTCCCGCCTCGACGCGTTCTCCAGGCCTTCTGTAATTTGGCCACCACCAACCGGGGAAGCCCCCAGCTGCAGCCCGAGCGCGAGCGACGGAGAGCCGAACTTGGGCGCTGCATGCTCCTGTAGCGTCTTGCCCACCTCCTTGGTACCGATCCGGGCATGCGGCAGCAGCTGTGTCGCGCTCGGATCAGCCACCACCTGTCCTGTAAATGCCTCCATCCTTCCTTCAGCGAGGATAGCGCCTGCCGATGCAGCAAGCGCAGCAGTGCTCGCTGCGCCTCTTCGCAGTCCTGCTGCCCGCACCGCTGTTGATGCCTCAAGCGAAATTGCAGCAACCGCAACATCACATTCTTTGATACTTTGGGCTGCTGCAAGCGGCACAACATCATCCTCCCTTCTCTCCTCAAAACCCATCTCCATATCCTCATCTTCCGACCAGCCATCTTCCACCATTCCCTCCACAAACTCAGCCTCAAAACCAACACAAGAATCAACAACAGTACTAGTAAGAACACCATCCATTTCAGCAGGACAACCAATGTTATCTTCAGCGAAAGAGCCATTAGCAATTTCAGCAACATTCTTGTTAAGATTGCTATCAATTTCAGCAAGAACACCACCATCAATTTCAGCCAGAGAACCATCATCGTTTTCAGCGAGCACTCTATCACAACATTCGGAGATCAAGGCATCACAAGTTTTATCAAGTATCTCGTTGGCCATGGCTCTCAACTTAGCTTCCAACTCCTCATTCATGTGATGTTCCGCAGGTTTTGGGGCCCCATTAGCGTCCCCCTCCTCACTTATGTCCTCATCCATAAGAACATTATCATTTTTAGATCTCTTGGGCTCACGGTTGTTCTCTTGGGTAACATTGGTGTCGCCTTCTTCCATGTTATCATCTTCCTCATCACTCTTATCTAAAAACTTCCATTGTACTTCTTCCCCATTTTCATCAATTCCAACTCTCTCCATCTCAAATTTCAACTCAAAGTAACGATCTCCAATCACTACATCAAGATTTGTAGGGAGCAACTTTGGATCAAGAACCGCCACTAAGATCCTCCCAAAGTCGCTTTTCGAGTTGTCTTCATGTCCACTGTTTGTGTTGATCCAAGAAGAGAGCCGATGGCCCATAAGTTCAAATACTCCCTTAAGTTTTTGCGAATGCCTGTTACCCGTACCCATGCCTTAGGGAGCAAAAAACCGCCATCCTTGTCTTGCCAAACATCAAACTCCAACCGGCCACCCGTGAGAACTCCATTCTCACGAATAGCCATGGTACCAAAAGTTAGTGTCCTTTGTAGTTCTGCCTTAGACGGAAAGATCACTACAAAAGAACCATCTTCTTTCTCTTCCGGTTCCCATTTCCAAGTCGGCGCTATCTTTTGAAGCTGCACAATGAGTTGCTGAATTGAGAGCTTGTCTCCTACAACATTGACCAGCGCCGTCTTGGAGTCCTTCTTCTTGGTCAAAGGTGGGTGGGGTATATGGTAGAACCCCAATCCTGCCACGGTATAACCGACTGCATGAGCGACCGGCTTCGGCAACTTGAGAATGGGGCACCGGTGGTGAACATGATCATTGTGCACATCACAAATATCACAGTGAATCTCCGTGGAACACTCTGCTGCGATATGCCCTTTGATTGAGCATCGATTGCACTGTTTCTTGGCCTTAGTTGTCTCCCCTTCATCGACTCCTTTGCCTGGCAGAGTCTTAGTATTCTGCTGCCCCTCCCCTGTCTTGTTCGCCGGCTCCCCCATCGCAGCATCCTGCAAGTTAGGTTGCGCTGCAGCCGGGTCAGGTAGCGGCAGTGGGTACCGACCTTGTGGCACATGCGCCGGCACCGCCCTGCCCCGAGGAGCCGGACCTCTACCTTGACGCCCAGCAAAACCACCGCGCCGAGCCCCAAACCGTCTGCCACGAGGACGAAAGATGTGGCGCTGCCCTGCTCTCCCACGATTTGGGAAGCCGCCATAACCCGGGTCGAACCCGTAGGCAGCCTCCCCAAATTCAGCGCCGAAGAAGCCTTCTTCCGCTACTGCCCCACCGTGGCCATAGCCATGGCCGCGATTGCCGCCATCGAAGCCGCGACCGTAGCCCCTGCCGCCCCCTGTGCGCTCCAACTCCCAGTGGGGCTGGCCTCGACCGCCCTGCCCGGCTCCGGCACCTGCTCCCTGCATCACTTCAGAGTTGGTGGAGGACTCAACCGGAACGCTGCTCGCCGCCGCACACAGTGAGTTCGAAGCCCTAGCTCTCAGCTTTCCTGCGCGTGAGAACAGAAGACCCAAGGCAGCCGAACAGGTAAACTGAATATTTTTTTCTTTGTTACCTATGTACACACGCTGACTCTGCCCATTGGGCCCAGAATCTGAACAGGCTGCCCGACCGCTTCCGAGATCTCGGAGACTCGGTCGCGATTCGAAATTTGAATTGGCAGCCGCTGGTTGCTGCAGCTCCGCCGTCACCTCGACTGCGACCACTTCGCCGATCCTACCTCCTGCCGTTCTTGTCCGGCGTGCCTTATCTAGAGCATCCCCCAAGGTGAGACTCGGGGACACTCTCCTGGCCGGAAGAGGACCTCGCCACGGCTTGCATGCCACTCGTTTTCCATCCCGCTTCGTCTCGACGACCGGGCTCCGCCGTCGCCCACCTGAAACATCACAAGAAACACCCGACAATACCTCTGGCTGCACCTGCAGCGGTGGCTGCACCATTTGTTCAGCTATGAGCCCAGCTGCAGCTCGTTGTCCGTCTTCCTCGTCATTCTCGCTCTCCTCGTCGTCGGAGCTTAGCTCCCCGCCAAGGCCCAGAACCGCGAACCAAAGTTTTGCTTTGGCACCGGCAGTGCCTCCCCGAGACTGACCTCGAGCGGCGTTGTCATCCCCTGGCCTTCCACGGCGATGTCCCTGCTGACCGGCGTTGGCGCTAACGTGAGTCGCCGCGGACATCCTCTCCGCTCACTCATCTTTGAGCCATCGCTGCACTCGGCAAATAAGTTTTGCTGAGTGTTTTTTTTTCATTCGGCAAAGCTGACACGTCATCGTTCCAAACAGCTCAAATGGTGCTCTCTCATTGGTCCAAATCATTTAGAGTTGGATCCCTCTCTCCTTCTACATCGGATAAGTCCCTCCCGCGTTCTCTCTCTACCTCCCGCACTCTCTCTCTTCCATTGGCGGAGCTTGCAGCGCGAGCGGGATGGCCAGCATCCGGCAGCATGGCGGCGGCATCCGGCGGCGCGAGGTCGGCGTGGTGGGGCGGAGGTCCCGGTCTTGGGCGGCGCAGAGGCTCTTGCCTCGGGCTTGGGCATGCGGGCGGGCAGCGCGGCCTCGAGCGGTTGATGGCGGAAGGGGCTCGGCGCGGCCCCGGCATGGTCGGCGGTGGCACCCAGGGACGACGCGGCCTCGAGCGGCGGTGGCGGCGGCCTCTGTCAGCTTCGGCCCAGCGGCGTGGTGGTGGCTCCAAAGCACTACGACGGTGGCGTGGTGGGGCGGTGCCTCCGACCCTGGAAAGCAGATTGTTTTCTGGTATGCATTTAATTGTTTAAGGCATTTTTTCTTTGAGTAATTCTGTTTTCTTATGTGCATTTCAGAAAAAATATAACTTACACATACTTATTTTAAGTAATTTGATGTTTCTTTACATGCCATAGTTATTTGCGAATTTGATTCATAAATTAAATTCAAATTCTTTGAATTTCAAATATTCCCTTTATTTGATTTTTGCTTCATATATTTTCCGTTAGTGACATCGGGATGTCACAAAGGGCTTTAGTAGCGACTTTCTCTCGCCTGCACTGCCCCTTTGTTCTTTTTAGGGGTTGGTGGAGCCACAGCAATGCTTTGCATAGCGGCGGCATCCTTTCAAACAACCTCTCTTTCTTCCAGCATGTTGTGCCGGGTGGCGAGCTTGCAACTCTGAATCATACGTAAGAGACTGTTTTGGCTCGGATCCAAAGATTAAGACTCCCTTAGGCCCCGACATCTTCAAAGTGAGAGAGATAATGGGGTATAGCCATGAACTTGGCCATCGCCGATCGGCCAATGATGGCATGATAAACGCACTCGAGGTTGGCCACCTGGAAGGTGATCTGCTCGGTCCTGTAATTCTCCCGGTGCCAAAAGTGACGAGCAGAGTGATATGCCCGAGTGGCATGGCCTCCTTGCCCGGGATGATTCAATGAAAGGGTGAAGAACTCAACTTCAAGTCATCGACCGTCAACCCAAGCTCCACGAGTATCTTGAGGAAGATCAGATCCAAGTAACTCCATCCATCAACAAGAGTGCGCTTGAGACGCACGCTGTTGACTGTTGGGTCGAGAACCAAGGGGTATCTCCCTGGCTTAGGCAAGTTGGCCGGGTGATCAGACCGAAAGAAGGTGATAGGGACCTCTAACCAACGCAAGTACTCGGGAGCAGCTGGCTCGACCGTGTTAATTGCCCCGAGCGCAAACTTCTGCTGCTACTTTGAGGTATACGCATCAGTCCTGGAACAACATCCTCGGGTGACACAGGTCATCATCCTTCTTCCCATTATCGCGCTTGTTCCTCTTTATTGGGTCTGTCGGTGTTCGGACCACCGGCTAGTAAAATTTGTTCGCGGGGGTTGTGCGCTTAGGGCTGGATGGTTCACAAGAGGACAGAAGGTTGTATACTGGTTCGGGAAACAATCCCTACATCCAGTCTCGGGGTGTCTACTCGTGTTACTTATGACGGGGTATACAATGGAGGTGAGAGAGGAGCGTGCTTCAAGTGTCGGTGTAGTGAGTGAAAGTGTGTCCGTCCGAAAGAGTTGTCCGAGCCTTGTCCGCCTTCCCGAGGAAGAAGAAGGCACTCCCTTTTATAGTTCAAGGGGTCGCGCCGTTACAAGAGAGAGAGAGGAAAAGAGTGGCGGACGTCGTGCCTATGCGTGTCTCGAAGACGGTGCGTCCTTTGGGGTCAATGGTTTGGACAGCGGTCTTCGTGGGTTATGCTGGCAGCAGGTGTAGTCGTGTGCATTGCTGCACCGCGTGCTGTGTCACCTGCTCCCGTCGATTGGTCGCGTCCCGTCGCCACCGTCGCACCATAATGAGTATGGCGTGCCCGGGTAATCGTAGCAGGTGGTGATGCATCGTGTACGAGCGTACAGGTTGATTTGACTTTGTCTTGCTGTAGCCGCGTACGCAGCAGCCGCATTGAATGAGGTGGTTGAGGTCATTGGCCAACCTCCACCTCGTTCGACCCGCGTTGCCCTGGGGTCAAGCGGGACCGGAAGAGGGATCGGCCGATGTGGAGCCCGTGCCGTACCGCCTTGGATACCTACCCGGTATGATGGGGTATGATAGATGGTAGCCTGTGCCGTACCGCCCTACTCGTAATCATGATGATGATGTTGCTGGCGTAGGGCTGCAGGATGATTTGACATATTGCACCTGTAGCCGCACGCCCGCATGGCACTTCGACCGGCGCAGAGGTGTCGAAGACTTCCGCGTTGCCTTAACCCAACCGCTTGGGGTCGACCGGGGGTGTGTGGGCCCTTGGTGTTTGACTCATCGGTGGAGCCCCTGTCATTTAGTGCTTGGCGTGGTGCCCAATGCAAATCTCGGGCCATCACCGTGGTCAGATTTGAGATCTTCCCACCCGTTACTCCCGCTTGCCCCGTTACGGTGTATCACGTCCCGTCGTTAGGACCCACTGTTTGACATGAGTTAGTGGTGGCAGAAGTTTGGATCTATTTTACCCCACCATGCGGTGGTAGTGGTGGGCCCGGAGTCGAGCGCGGAGCCATTTAGTGGTGGGCCCATTGTGGTATGTGGCGGCGCGTGATTAGGGCGTCGTGGAGCGTGGGTGACGTGGCGGACGCTCAACCGCGCGATTTCGCGGTGAGGAGTAATGGGATTTACCTCGGGCAGGATGAGGTGGGGCCCGCAGTCTAATCAGCCATCGTCTGTTTTCTCGCACAGGTCGCCTATTTATCGCCGCCCACCGTGTACCTTTTCTCCCTTCGCACTTGTAGCACTTTCCTTCCTTCGCATTCCACCCTTGCTGCGCTTTGTCTTCCTCGTGCTCCGCCTTTCAACTTCTCGCTTCATCACCACCGTAGTCCACACCACCCCCTACAACCATGGTTCACTAGTCGCGTTCTTCGGTGAGGAAGAGGGACCTTGACGCGCTCGTCACCGCCGGTCTCCTCCTCCCGCTCACCGAGACGGAGGAATAGAAGGTTCCCGGTCTCGAGGACGTGCCGGCGCCGCCCGCCGGGGTATGTGGTGTGCTTCGCCCATTCCATAAACGCGGGCTAGGCGTGTCGGGGAGCGATTTCTTCCACGTGTTTCTGTACTTTTATAGTGTGGAGCTCCAGCACCTCAACCCGAATGGGGTGCAACAAATCTCGGTCTTCGTCACGCTTTGCGAGGGGTTCCTCGGTGTCGCTCCTTGCATGAACCTGTTCCGGTATTTCTACTCGGTGAACTTGAAGCGTGGTAGCCCCTTCGACATCGGCGGCGCCATGGTGTACCTTCGGTCGACGACCTCATCGGAGTACATCAAGATGTGGAACCCGGCGTCCAACCAAGGTTGGCACTCGAAGTGGTTCTACATCCGTAACGACACCCGGTGCCCATTCCCGGAGGTCACCGGACGCGTCTTCACCGAGGAGCCACCGCATCGGAGGTGGGGCTAGGACAAGAAGTCCAAGACGAGGCTCGCCGAGGCTCTAGAGGTGATCAAGCACCTCAAGGATGCCGTCACGGTGATCGGGTCGTACCACCGGCGGCAGTTCACGCAGCTTGAGGGAGCGCGCGCTCCCCTTGTCCCGAGTGACCCACGAACGACACGTCGTCGGGGTCGTGGTGATGGCGGAGAGCTTGTTGCCCAACAACAAGGTGGCCACATGGGTCAAGGCGTTGGTGGTGTCTACGGCTCCGGCGTGGCCGGTGGACGAGCGCCAATCATGCAACCGCATCCACAAGTGGTTGACGTGGTGAGTCTTTGTTTTCATGTTTTTTGTCAACTTTGGTGTTTTCGCCTTTCTCTGGTCCCATTTCCCTCGATTTATCCGTCCGAATGGACTAAATACATCAAGCCGGAGCCACGGAAGCTGCCGGAGGAGTTGCCTCGTGCGGGAGGTGAACCAGGCCCGCAACGAGCAGCAGAAGAAGAAGGCCAAGCTCCGACGGCGGGAGACGAAGGAAAAGAAGGCAAGGGAGAGGCAACTGAAAAGGGAGTACTACCGTTTCAAGGGATGGCCAACTAACACTCCGTCGTTGTAGACGACGGAGGAAGATGATGATGATGATGACGACGACGAGAAAGGCGGAGCTATTTTAACAGAGCTTACTTCGGAGGAAGCTGCGGCAAAGCAAGCAGAGCTGGATCGCTTGGAAGCGGAGCAATGTGCACGAGAGGATCTCGAGGCAGAGGAAGAAAATCGACACAATGCCGCGGGTGCACCCGCGACCGGTCGACAGGCGATCAGCCTGGTGATCATACCGATCCACGTGATGGCGCAAACAACAACGCTTCACCCTCGCACTCCGGAGGACATCGCGGAGGGCGGCATCGCAACCGTCGGACAATGAGAGCTTTGGATACGAGTTCCCTTGAAGCAGAATTCAATGGAGAACATGTCTATGCGACCCCACTTCACAATATTGTGGGTGTTCAGAATATCCTGGAAACAATTCCAGAAGAAAGCCTTCAACAAATGCCTGGCTTGAGACGTGCGTTGCGCTTAGTCAATGCAGCTGCGGTTTAGACACAACAGCTTCAACTCGAGGAGAGTTCCGGTCGTGATCTACCGAGCTGCACAACCCGCTCCCGGTCTTCCGGACACGGCAATCAAAGGCCGACCCCAATTGCTACGGCACATGAGCGCGTTCCCGATCAGGACTTGTGAGTTTAGATTAACGAGAATCAGGACGCAAGGAACACCCCGATCAACCGACACGCAGAGTGTGTGACTGATCAGCATCAGCAAGAAGAAGAAGAGCGGCGCAGGACCGGTCATGTAGACCCTCGTCCGACCGCTCCAACGCGTACCCAGCCCAGGGATGAGCAGGGGGAAGTAACCGTAATGCGCGGGACAACGATGGAAATCGTGGTACCTCTGATCGTCACAGGCGGGACGACCGGTCACGCAACAATCTTAGGGACCGCGACCAAGATGGCGGGAACCATGAGCGAGATGATCGCCCACGTGATGATCGTAGGAACCGAGGCGGGAGAAACCATGATCGTGATGGCGGAAATCGTGAGCGCGACAATCGTCGTAGTGATGGCATCAAAGGAAGCGGCAGTCGTCGCAATGAAGATCGCAATCAGGATAACAACAACCGCGACGTGCAGATGCATGAAGTGGTTAACAACGACAATGATCGGCAGCACGAGGATCGTACTCCCTGGCACGAGGACAGCGAAGAAGAAGATTGCGACTGCAACTATCGCCATTACCGTCGCCGATCTCCTACACCGGTCTTCACCGATTTCGATGATGAATACTCCGGCATAGCTGCATTGACCCGGAATTTACGCATCTGCGTTTTTCCAAAGAACTTCAAGCCGGATGGCATTGACAAGTACGACGGCAAGACCCCGCCTGCGGAGTGGCTTCGTATGTACTCGACCGCCATTCGATCTGCAGGCGGTGACACCTTCGTAATGGCCAACTAATTGCCGATGTGTCCGGAGCAAGCTGGTCATTTGTGGTTAAGTTTTCTCCCCAGAATTCTATTTCCTCATGGGGTGAACTGACCAAGAAATTTGTGGAGAATTTTCATGCTACCTGTGAGAAGCCAGGGAATTTCTTCGAGCTCAACAAAATCAAGCAAAAGCCTGATGTGTCTTTGACGGCGTATCTCAAGCGTTTTTGCAACAAGAAGGCCATGAGAATAGAATAAACTTAAATAAGCACACCGAGCTTATAAACAAAAGAGGCACACCTTGCTTTCCTTGAGACGAATTAGGACCAATGTGTATCCTAACCTCTACTAAGGTGGGCAAACATCCGTAGAGGTACAAGAGTTGGAGTAGAACGCCATAACAATGACTTCTCTCTAAGGACTTGAGGTGCAAGAGTGGAGGAAAAAGGTCAATCTAGGTGGAATTTCCCCCACTCTATCTTCTTTCTCTCTCTCTCTCCCTATTCTATATATTTACAACCGAAGCTCTAGCCTAAGGAGCTTGTGAATGAGTCAACGATGTGGTGGAGGGTGCCTCCACCTCTTCTTATATAGGGGTCTAGAGGCTGTTCTGGAGCGGAGATTCTTGCCTCCCGCCAAACCTTGGCACCAAAGACGGTGACCAGGGGTCAACCGACCTGTCCTGGTCGGCTGACCTGGCCCTAGTGCCTCCGGGCCCGGGCCTTGGTCGGTGCTTCCCCTGCTGGGCCTTATCCTCTTTTTTACATATTTTCACTTTTGTCTCCTCCGATAAATTGGGCTTTTATTTTTAATTCACTCTCCGTCTTCTCGGGTATTTCCAGGTTTTGGGCTTTCCTCCGTGTTTCTCAATGTTTTGGCCTGATGTACACCTGCATACAAGGACTAACCAATACTTGTGGAAGTTGTTAGTTTAAAGCCCCATTTATATGTTGGTTTGTTCATTTTATCCATTTACTTTCAGTTAGTTGATGGTAAAATTAGGTCATAAGGGCTGTCAACAGTAATCCTTGAGGGTCCTCTCGGCCATTGGCTCGGATCTTGGTGGTGCGATGATTACTGGTAAAACTGCTTGTCTAGAGGCCTTAGAAGAAGAAGAACTTAGTCTGCTTCTCTTCAGGACTCTTTGCAGATCTTCAGTGCAGTTTTCAGGCAAGTTGAAACCAGTCATGCACTACCCTGTTTTCACACATCAGAGAAAATACAGCAAAGTTAGCCTGCATAAACAATGACTACAATATGTTTATGTCGGCTCTTAATACTTTCTTCTAATGCCTTCCCCGGCAACGGCGCCAGAAATGCTTGTTGATTTTTGCTAAGATCAATTAAATCATCCCTAGCAATAGCGCCAAAAATAATTTAAAGGATGTACCTCAATATCAATTAAGTAAAATCCGCAAGCGCATGAAAAATACGTTGTAACATTTCACCATTGGATTGCTCCAGTGGCTATCATTTATAGTTCTACCAAAGGAAGGCATGGTAAGAATAAAGTGTTAATAAAGATGGCATAAGCATATAGATTGGTCATGATAATGAAAATATATGCAGGGGTAAATATAATAATATATTGGAGGGGTACTGTGACACACAAAACATTATTCCCTAAATAAATAAAAGAACCTAAGTGTCTAGTGGATTTTAGTTAGGAGAGCAAAGTTGTATCTCTAATGTATTCTATCTATATAGTCACATTGTCAAACAATTACAAGCAAGTCGATACTAGTCATAGTCTAATGCGCTCAACGTTTCACGTACGGATTCATATCCGGCATACACAAGGCAACTCCGTCTTGGACGCACGTCACAACCGAAGGTAGTGCTGTCACCACCTACTGCCTACCTCTGTAGACCATGGATTACGAGGTGATTGATACTACCTAGCTGTCTAAGCACCATGCTTACACATTTAAGTAGAATTCTAGCCTTGATCAAACACTAGAACTTCCCTAAACCTAGTTGGATATAAAACCCACATTGAGGCATAACAACTACAGCAAAGTACAAACAAGCATTATAATATTTAGACTATAATATTTAGACTATAGTTAAGGTATATATCATTCATAACAACAAGGTGGCAAGTCTATATCATCATGAAAGCATAACAAGGTCCTATGACGTGAATATGATATATAACCAAACAAGGAACACAAATCAAAAGCACAACTATATAAAAGAACTATATTTTTGAAGTGGAGCAAAGTCATACATAAATGGAATAAGGAAAAGGATACAAGAGCCATTACCAAACTCCTATGACTTGGAGACTTGAGCAAGGCTCAACCTAGACTAAAACTCCACTAGAACTTAGAACTACTAAATGACCGAGGGAAATGAATAATTCTTGAGTGTGTGTGTTGGAGTGGAGCTCCACCCCTCCTTATATAGTGCCCAAAGGTTGGTTTCTGGGCGTAACCACCATGGAACTCTAGCACACCGACCGAAGAAATCTTCTAAGCATCCGACACATGGAAGGGCGGGGCCAACCGCCTTACTCCTAGGTCGGCCGATCAAGGGGCCAGGTCAGCCGACTAGGGAGTTGTGCCTTTGGCCCACAGATTTCTCTCGGTGGGCTGGCCGCTGCATCCTCTTCAGTTTTATGTCGGTGTTCTCCGGAGGAATACTGTGTGGCCACGTATTTGATGCATGTACTGTCTAGTTGTCACCGTCCCATTGGCGGGAATGGGGTTTTCCCGGATCTTGTTCCATTTCTCCGCTTCTTTTATATCAAATCCCTGCATGTACATATTTCTCCAAGGATATGTAGAATCTTATTATTCCTAGCTAACATACGTGTATGAAATGCCAAGTCTTCCTATTTTTTTAAATAAATTGACGGTCGAAATTGGTACTTAACGACTCTCAACAACATCTCAACCGTGCAATGATCCGTCGGAGAAGCACGATCAAGAAGGTCATGGATGTACTTTTCTTGGGATAATAGAATGTCTCGGACATTAGAAATTGCTCACCGAGACATGCCTTCACAAAAGCTATATACTTAGAATCGTCTCCTGTGATGATCATATCATCAACATAAAGAAGGAGAAGAGTCCAATCACGAGTAGAAGTATGAACAAACAGCGCTGGATCATGATTGCTGGTAGAAAAGCCAGCAGCAGTAACCACATAAGCAAAGCACTGAAATCAAATAGGGGAGCTTGCTTAAGGCCATAAATCGAGTGGTGAAGGCGACAAACCATACCCTCCGGAATAGAATACCCGGGTGGTGGGCGCATATACACCTCCTCATGCAACTCACCATTAAGAAAGACATACTTGATATCAAGCTGAGAGATGGACTACTAACGAACAGAAGCCGTTAGAAGAAGAGTGCGAACAATGATCGTGTGAGCAACAAGCACGAAGGTGTCATCATAGTCACGGCCATGCTCCTGCAGAAAACTGCGAGCCACAAGACGAGCCTTATAGCACTCAAGAGAACCATCAAAATGAGTCTTAATCTTATAAACCCACAACCCACTTACAGGTAATAGGTGTTGACGGCCATTAAGTATAAATATTCAGCCGCCAATATCTCGAAAATAAAGGATATCTAACAGGAGCACCTCATATAATATTTAAGAACAATGTAGTTCCACATATCCCGATAGTTTATTTGATGCAGGTGGAATTACTAAGAAATGAGATGTGAACAAGGGGCAAAGTGGTAAATAGAGAATATTGGAAAATATCCAAAATTTATCAAGGCAACAAACCACAGGAACAGATACCATAAAGAAGTGGAGGCCCACAGCAAGCAACCAACAAAAGGAGAGGGCCAAAGGGGCCAGGCCTAGGTCGGCCGACCCGGGGAACCGCTCTCGGCACCCAACTTTGGTGGGCAGCCCCTCCCATCAAGACTTACCGCCTTAGAACCAGCTCCAAGACCCTATATAGGGAGGGGTACCCCCTCATTTGCAACACACATCACACACAACACCATTTTGCCTTGTTCCACCCCTAGTAGTCCAAGACAGTGAGAATAGGCTTAGAAATAGCTCTCTTAGAGTTCCTAAGTCCCGTAGGAAGATTGGAGCCTTCTACTCCTTTACAACTTAGTAAGACTTTGATCCATTTCAATGGAATTATCTTCCACATATGAGTTCTTTGTTTATATCGTTCATAAGTTGTTCTTATGTTCATGCAAGTATCCTTGTTATTGCTTAGTAGTATGCATGTTAGGGTTGATTGTGCTATATCGGGTGCAAGGTTCAAGACCCTTTTGGGTGCTCTAGTTGGGTTTCCTAGGCCGACTAGAGTTCTTACTAAAGACTTATGCGTGGAGTTTGGGTCTAAAATTTGCATTGAATACTGTGTGTCCCACAGAAGTGAGGGATCCGTTCGGATAGTGATAGCCCCGTTCAGTAGTAGCTTACCTCCACGTGCGGCCACATTCGTAGGACTCTTGATGGGTGTCGCCTGTAACAAGCGTATGCCCGTGCTCACTTCTTCCCTTCGTTTTGTAGTCTTTTACCTTTATAATGTATATTAAGTGTATATGCATAGGATAAACCAACATAGATAAAAAGCGCATATGGAACTCGGTTGTTCTTAGTCTTTTCTTCATAGTCCGTCTACTTGGTTTGGTGGTGTGAACTTATCTCGTGTGTGTGTGTGTGTGTGTGTGCCACTACCTATATTATCTATATCTATCCATACCCGTGTTTATTACTTCCGTGTACTTAGTCGAGATATAAATTGACAATGCTTTCCTCGTGGAAATGACCCCTGGAATACTCTAGGGTTAAAGTCATTGGAGCAATTCAATAGTGGAATGCTACAACGGTATCTTCCGTGCGCTTGCAGAAATAAATAAGTGAAAGATACCTAGACCTTACACGTCAATGCACAAAGGGCACTCCTCTCCTAATGGGTGCCTATAAGCATTTCTCGGCGCCTAACCGGTGATTGTTTGTTTGGTGTAACTTAACAAGTGTCAACAAGCATTTCGGCGTCATTGCCGGGGAAAGCATTTATCAAGAAAAGTTTCATAGTTACTTATGTTATATTCTTGATTGGTTAACCACTGTCTTAAGCTGGCTAACTTGTCTTGTTTTCATATGTGAAAATAGGGTATTGTATGACAGATTCAACTTACCACAAAACTTTGTTGCAAATCCCGAGTCTCTCTTGAGGAAGCCTCATTCTCGTGGCACCTCCTCTCAAGAGACACTCGTGACAAGCGAACGTGTTATCCGTGCGCCATCAAGCTCAACATCAATGGCCAAAAGGATGCTTCGTGAGTATGCTTCCTCTATCGGCAATATGCCTATTGGGCCCAATGTCGTAGTAGGGGAGGGAGCCTTTGGGCACAAGACGGGTATAATTTCCATGGTGCAAGCTATCCCATTATGTGAGAAAGCTCATGAGGATGCTAGCACTTATCTGCAGTAGTTCCTTGAGTTGTGCAACACCTTCACCATCGGAGGAGTCTCTCAAGATGCCATCCGACTCTGCTTGTTTCCCTTTTCCCTCCCGGGAAGGGCGAAGCAATGGTTTTATGCAACTCCGGGGACTACCATAGACACTTGGGAGAAGTATTCGACGGCGTTTCTCGCAATTTTTTTTCCAATGGGCAAAACCAATGGTCTTCGTGGAAAAATTTCAAGTTTCCAGGAAGCAAGAAATGAGTCAATTCCATAAGCTTGGGAGCGACTGTAAGAATACATTACTGCCTGTCCTCATTATGGGATGGACTAATGGCTCATCTTACATAGTTTTTACAATGGGCAGACTCTCACAGCCCATGAACATCTTGATGCTGCTACTGGAGGAGTCTTCTTCTCCTTGACCATTGCAGCCGCTGCAACCCTTATTGAGAAGATGGTCTCGAAACAAGGTCGGAACGAAGAGCGTTCTTAACCTCGCGGACGAGGCATGCATATAGTGAAAGAAGTTGATATGCTCGCCGCTAAGATGCACCTCCTAATGAAGAAATTGGACGATCGTGCCGACAAGAAGACATCATCATACGGCACTGTTCAAGCCATGGATTCTCACATGACTTGTGAGGTCTGTGGTAATGTTGGACATTCGGGGAACCATAGCACTCGAAACCTGTGAGAAAGCATGCTATACCAACGGGTACCGTCCACAAGGAGGCTAAGGGTTGAATCAACCATGCGCTTACTATCAAGGAGGTAACAATTCTAACTCAAGTAATTTTTTAAATCAGTCTTCCTTGAAAGATCTTATCTTTAGCCAAAAGAAAATTATTGAACCTTTAAATAAAGAGCTTGCTGCCAATGACAATGTTTTGGAAAATTTAAATGCTAAAGTTGATGGTCTTGTGTCTACCTTTAAAAATCAAGGGAGTTTTAATAAAATGATAGAAACCCAGCTAGCTGAACTTGCTGCTTCCGTTCCTACTGTTGAAAATGGAAAGATTCCTTGGTAACCTGGACCCCTCCTTGAAAATGTTAATGCAGTAACTACTCATGGTGACAACTCCACTCGTGATCCACCGCATCCTAACCATGCAGGAAAAGACAAGGCGAACAGGTAAGAGGAGGGACCATCCATAGAAGATGCCTCCAAGGAAGAAGAAAAAGATAGATGTACCACTCCTGAGAAGTTCATTAACATGAGCTTCCTACCGTTCCCTCATCACAATCGAAAGCCCACAGTTGATGAGCAATTTGCTCACTTCATTGTGGTCATAAGAAAAGTTCACATGAACATGTCCTTCATAGATGCGATGCAAGTTCCCACTTATTCTCGCTATCTCAAGGACATACTAAAAAACAAACGACCATTGCCCAACAGGGAGGTGGTCACATTGACAGAGGAGTGTAGCGCAGCTACACTCAACAAGCTAAGGATCCAGGGTGCCCCACCGTCACTTGTTCAATTGGGATGCACCACTTCGAGTGAGCTCTATGTGACCTACGGGTGAGTGTGAGTGTTATGCCTAAGTCAATCTTTGATCGTCTTAACTTCACCATGCTCACCCCTTTGCCAATGCAACTCTAACGGGCTGATTCTTCGGTTCGCTATCGGCGCGTATTGCAGAAGACATTCCAGTGAAGGTCCATGACTTCTTCATCCCCATGGATTTTGTGGTGCTAGACATAGAGAGTGACAAGGAAATACTCATCCTTGGAAGACCATTCCTTAGCTCCATTGATGGAGTAATCCAGTTCTGCCTCAATGGTAAAGAGGTAAAATTTGAATTTTGCCCCAAAAAAAGAGCAATGCTCCATGATCAAGATCAAGTATGGGCCGAATGAGAAGAACATCACAGGGGTTGAAGTGATGCCCCCCAAAGAAAGGCAGCCTCGTCGAGTTCATGTTAGCATTCCTCGAGAAAGAAAAATCCTACACCAAAAAAAAAAAGCTAGCAACTGTGAGGCCGAGACTACGGGTAAAGAAACAACCCGCAAGATCCGAGAAGACTCCAACCACACCTACAACAGAACCCAAGATAAAGCAAGTGTGGAGAGTCAAGAAGGTGCAGCCATCCATGTCCACATCTCCAGGATGTGGTCCGTCACCATCAAGCTGAACATGGACATGGAGAAAGTCCCATTCATTGGACTTTAAAAGGACGAACCCTCGCCAGGAGAAAAACCAGGATTTATCTCATATTTACTTTTCCAATGCATTTTTGATTTTTCACACATTTAGATTTTCCCAATTGGCATTTGCATTCATCATCTTTGATTTTTTTTTCCAATCTACTTTTTCCTGTCGAATTTGTTTTCGACTCATTTGCATTTTTCTGAAAATTCAATTTTTGGGAAAATCTCCTTGAAAGTAATTTTTCTGGGCAAATTCCTAAAATAAACTTTAGTGAAAACATACACCAAAATATTTTTAAAGATAAGGGGAAGACGTGGGCCAAAGTTGGGCCTAGTGAGGCCCACCAGGGGTCGGCCGACCCAATCTAGCCGTTGGCTGGGCTCCACTTCGGCCAACGGCAAGATGAGGCTCCCTTATGACCATTTTTGAACGTTACCACTTTGCCTACAAATTCATATGGCCGGGAGTGGATTTCTTCACCCTTTTGCTCGGTTTCTCACTCTTCCACCTTGCTCCGATGTTTTTACCCATTTGTTCTTCAAGTGTTCATGAGAATTTATCCCAAAAATCACCTAAAAATATTTTCTTGTATTTTTTATTTGATTTTTGGTTTGATTTTTTTGTTGTATTTTGCTCTCACAATTTCTTGTGGCCTTATTCAATTTGACGATATTTTGATTTTTCTAACCCTTAACTCGTCTTCGAGACCATTTCCAGTGTGTGAAGCTATGAAGAAGGCGGGAGCGTCGCTTCGCAAGGCCAAAAAGGCCATAGGTTCAAGCTCAAGACGTTCTCGTGATGACACAAGTTCAACCCCTCCGTCGAGCTTACACCAAGTCGGGATTTCAACGATCCAATGGAGGAAGATAACCAAACGTCCCTTCTCCAACACTCCTCACCAACGCGAATCTGGAATTAAGAGAAGAAAAAGAATAACAAGCCTACAACCATCTTCAAAACAGGACCTTCTCCCACACATGAGCCTTCGACATCGACCTTCTCGAGAAAATAAGTATGGATGATGAATTTAATTCAATTTGGCATGCTATAGGATGGGAAGATTTTATCCCCATACATGAGAATGACTCTCGCTTGCTTGCAATTCAGTTCCTATGCGCTTTGCTTATGAATGAAGATGGAATTTCTTTTCATTTATTCACATATTGTCATGGAGGGAACTTTGTTTGTATCTCGGTTGTGCACGCCCTTGTATAATTGATTTGATAAATACAACTTCGGCCTTTGATAAGCATGCGTTTTAGAGTAGCATTTCTAGTGATACCTTTTGTAGAAAGCCAAGAGTTTGTCAAATTCATAATCTTACCTTGCATATGCTGCATATGTGGCTTGCTATGACTTTATTTCCATGAGGCGGCATTAGAATTGTTCGTGATGATGAATTGTGCCTCCTTTTTGCCTTGGTTAATGAAATCCGAGTTTCTCCTGTGCAATGCATGACTAAACGATGGTTAAAAATATAAAACTAAAATGACCTGTTGAGTGCACTTCTCTTGTTACTCGCATTGGTTCAAACGTCGGTGCTATTGATAATGCTCTTATTTCTTACATCACCGAGACTTGCCAATTGCTAGATAAAAATTATTTTGTGCAAGGCCATATTTTGAAGCATGCTCACGATGTGTCCCTTGTATTTTATTACCTCGGGCATACAAACGAGATCTGCTTACCTAACCCGGGACTTCGCTTGTATGCCTCGTGACGAGCTAACCATCCCCCGTCAGTCCGTGGAACATCTGGCAGGAGAACTTCTTGGAAGATCACACCGAGTAGGACCATCCACACCATTGCCGAGGCATCATCCTCCCAACCAGCTCAAAAAGAAGAAGAAGATGAGCCGGAATCATCATAAGATCAGGCATGGATCATGCCGCCACCACAGCAGCAACCACATGGAGGAACTTGTGGACCTCCCCCAAGTTCTCACACCGACGATCCACCACCATTCGATGATAGGCGTCACTCTTTCTCGTTTCATGTATATTTTGGCATGACTTAGGAAATTAGTATGCTCAAAAATCAAGTGGAGAACCCCGCGTTATCCACACGAGAGATACATGAGTCCCTTGATAGGCTCATATCAGCAACCTCACAATGGTAAAACTACAACGACAACCAATTTTGATTCATCAGCCAGTCACTGCAGCAATAACACTCTGTCTTGCACGCCCACTTTTGCTACGAAGGATTTGATCCGGCACGTCAACCATAGGCCTGGAAGCTAGCTTAGGGGAGGACCCCGTGAGAGGTAACTTGTGTCTTTCTTTCTATCTTTTTCCTTACAAAACAGAAAATAAATAAAAAATTTGCAAAACTATAAACTACAAAAAGAGTTTGCTTTGTTTTCATATATGTGGTAGGATTATTTAGTTCTCCAATATGTTGAGATGATGAATAGTTACTCTGCTTAAATTCCTCTTTTATACCTAGTTTACAACTTAGTAGTTTTCCACAATGTTGAACTCATTGGTTTGTATGTCACCATTTAAAATTTGTGGGTTGCAAAAGCATGATCCTAGTCAAGGTTGTTGATGGGTATGGGAATTAGAGTTGCTATGAATTCGTCCTAAGTGAAACTTGAGTTCTAGAGAATTTGCTTTTCAAAAAATCAAAATGAATAAGTTCCTTAATGATAAGAAAATTCCTACCACGATCATATGTGTAGAATACATTGCAAACCTTCCACATATGCTACTTGTAGATGTATTGAACTTTGTCAAAATTGTTGTGACCTATGTGACAATCTTTTCATGCTTTCATGATCAAGATTCACGCGCACTACACTGGAAGATAGCACACAAAAAATATTCCATCCACCTCATATGTTCAACTTCTACATTGAAAGTAGCATTTCCTATCATTCCACTCCAACAAAATAAAAACGCCACACTTTTCATGATAGAAGTGTCTCTGTCTCAAAAGAAATAAAATATTAGTGTGTAGAACATGGCTATAAAAAATACAATAAAAATGCTAACACAAGTGTCTTCAGCTGAGCCTCCAAAGCCCACCAAAATTAGTCGAAGAAAACATAGCCATGGCAGCACCATAAAAAGCAAAGAAAAAGAGAGACATCACAAATAGGAGTATCCATCATAAACATCTACTTGTTCCTCCCATCTTTCCACACATTTGCACATCTTGATCAGATTGTATGACTTGATTTCACCTGAGGTCCGGTCTTTTGACTTAGCAAAATATGCACTACTTGTATGCCTCTCATGTTTTCCTACCCTAAGCTGCGTAAAAAGCCTTTTTCTAGAAGTAGGATGATTTGAGGCAACAACATACCTTGGTAAGGAATTAAAACACTTTGTACGATCGAGAGTATCATTAAGGAACATCATACTTGTTTATAAAATTTTGAAAATCTCTAGAATAATATAGTGGAACAAGGGATGGATGATTAGTTCTTTATATACGATGCCTTCAATCACTTAGACAAAGAGATTCAAAAGCCCCATAAGTAAAAGTGGCTGAACTAATCTTGCCAATTTTTCTAAGTTAAAGAAAATCATTTTGTTGTGCACAAAAGCATTTGAGAAGAGCTGGCATTGCAGCAACTCCTGATCAACCGAGATCAAGTTTTTTCTTAGCATGGGACGGGCACATGTTTAGCTTGAGGGAGTTTGTATACAGCCACTAAGTATAAATATTCAGCCGTCAAATATCTCAGAAATAAAAGAGAACTAACATGAGCACGTCATATATTGTTTAAGAATATTGTAGTTCCACATGTCCTTGTAGTTTATTTGATGAAGGTGGAATTTCCAAGAAATGAGGTGTGAACACGAGGCAAAGTGGTAAATGGAGAATATTAGAAAATATCTAAAATTTCCAAATGGATAAGGAGGCCCAAAATACCAAATTTATCAATGTAACAAACCATGGGAACATATACCATAAAGAAGTGGAGGCCCAAAGCAAGCAACCGACCAAAGGAGGGGGCCGGAGGGGCTGGGCCCGGATCGGCCGACCTGGCCAGGTCGGCCAACCCGGGGAACCGCCTCTAGCGCCCAACTTTGGCAGGAAGCCCCGCCCTCCAAGACTTACCGCCTCCCGTGCACGCGCACTCGTTCCCATGCTTGGAACCACCTAAGAGCCGCCTTCAAGACCATATATAAGGAGGGGTACCCCTTCATTTGCAACACACATAACACACAACACCATTTTACCTCGTCCAAGACTGTGAGAATAGGCTTAGAATAGCTCTCTTGGAGTTCCCAAGTCCCTCAGGAGGATTAGAGCATTCTACACCTTCACTCCTTAGTAAGACTTTGATCTATTTCAATGAAATTATCTTCCACTTATGAGTTCCTTGTTTATATTGTTCATGAGTAGTTCTTATGTTCATGCGAGTATCCTTGTTATTGCTTAATGGTATGCATATTAGGGTTGATTGTGCTATGTCGAGGTGCAAGGTTCATGACCCTTTTGGGTGCTCTAATTGGGTTTCCTAGGCCGACTAGAGTTCTTAATAAAAACTTATGCGTGGTGTTTGGTCTAAGGTTTGCATCGAATGCTTTGTGTACCACGGAAGCGAGGGGTCCGTTCGGATAGTGACAACCCCATTCGGTAGTTGCTCACCTCCACGTAGGGCTGTTGGTAGGAGTCGATCGTGTAACAGTGCGTAAGCCCATGCTCCCTTTGTGCCTTAGTTTCATAGTCTTTTGCCTTAATGTGCGTGTATTAAGTATATATACATAGGATAGACCAACATAGGTAGGAAGTACATATGGAACTAGTTATTCCTAGTCTTTTCTTCATAGTCCTGCTACTTAGTTTAGTAGTGTGAACTTATTTGTGTGTGCATGTCGCTACCTATTTTATTTATATCTATCCTTACCCCTGTTTATTACTTTGGTGTACTTAGTCAAGATATAACCTATGAGTAACCTAAGTAACCAAGAACTTGATAATCCTTTCCTCGTGAAAATGACCCCTAGAATACTCTAGGGTTAAAGCCATTAGAGCAATCCAATTGTGAAATGTTACAACAGTATCTTCCGTACGCTTACAAAAATAACTAAGTGAAAGATACCTAGACCTTACACGTCAATGCACCAAAGGGTGCCTATAAGCATTTCTGGCACCTAGCCAGGGATTATTTGTTTAGTGTAACTTAACAAGTGTCAACAATTGGTCGAACATGTGTGGGAAGAGGAACAAGATCCCACATGTCGGTACGCTCAAGGGTAGCAATCTCCTCAGCCATAGCATGCTGCCATTCCTAACAAAGAACAACATTATGGAAAGAAGTCGGCTCGGAACGAACGGTAGCAGCAAAAGCAGAGGGAGAATACCGATCAGGGGGCTGACGAGGATGATCCCCACATCTAACAAGCTTAAGCTGCTCAGGTGAAGAATCAACAGAAGACTCCCCATAGGAACAGGGCTCAACAGGAGAAGATGGTGTCACTCGAGAAGACAGCGTATCAAGAGATGATGATACATCGAAGAAGATGGCTCACTAGAAGAAAGTGGCACATCGGAGGAAGGTGGCATGTCGGAGGAAACATGAACATGTTGGGCATAGGCATGTGTCACTGGTGGCTTTACGGAATAGTCAGGTTCCAGCGAAGAAGGAACCAAAGAAGATGACGATGCTTGCGCTCGGTGACACCATTCTGGGTATGAGCACCAGGACATGAAAACTGAGCAAGGGTACTATATCAGAAAGAACCTGATGGAGAGCTCCTAAAATATACTCTCCCGCAGAGTCCGCACGAAAAACATGAGTAAATGTGTCAAAATGAGTGTGGATCATAGCTGTAAAGGTCTTATAAATGGATAAAGCCTCACTAGGATGTTTCATAAAGTAAATCCGTGTCTCACGAGAAAAATCATCAATAAAGATGATATAATAACAATGACCCCTGTGGAAACAAAAGGAGCAGGCCCCATATGTCGAGTGAACTAAGTCAAAAGGATGACTAGACACCGGCTCACTAGAGGGATAGAGAAGCTGAACCTATTTTTTGAGTCTACAACCCCGACAGATGATGCAAAAAGAAGCATCACCACCAACATATCCTAAGAGACCACGACGAACTAAAGAAGGCAACCGTGATCCATAAAAGTAGCCGAAACGATGGTGCCACCGAGCAAAGTACGAAGTGGAAGAGCTAGTAGATGCAGAAGAAGCTAAAGGACTGGCAGAAGCAGCGGAAGGAAGACAAAGTCAGTCAAGCTCCCAAAGACGTTGTGACTCATAACGACGATGACCAGAACCAACTGTAAGCCCTGTGTGACGATCAAGAATGCAACAAGAGTCATGGTCATGGATAACACGACAACTGTGATCAGTGAGTTGACCAGTAGACATAAGTTGCATGATTAAATCAGGGACATGAGAAACAGCAGGAACAGAAAAAGAGGAAGACGACAAAGTTCCTCGACCTTCTACGAATAGAGGAGAACCATCTGCAATATGAATAGTGGTGTGGTATGCTGATGGGACAATGGAAGTAAGACTAGAAGGATCACATGTCATATGAAAAGAAGCACCGGAATCAAGAATCTATGGTAGAGTACGTGAAGACATAGAATATGGTCTCTCACTAGAAAACTGAGAAACAGAGGCAACCAAGTCTGTCGATGCAGAAGACCAAGTCGCAAGACCAGTACAACCAGTGGATGCAGATGCCACAAGACGACGTAGTAGCATGAGAATCTCCTGTACGTCTGAACCAGCAAAACCCCTTTGAGAACCTCCAGTAGCCGAGCCATCAGATAGTGGGTGTCCATGATGATGAGCAAAATCCTTCGACCTCCAAGGACAAGAAGCCCCAATGTGACCATCCGAATCGCAGTAGATGCAGGGAAGACTAGCTCCTCGATCTATAGAACGCGCCAGTGAAAAAGACGTCATATGGGAAGGAGCTATAGACATAAAAGCATCGACAACAAGCGATGGCAAGAGTGCAAAATAAAGCAGCAAGCGACGGTGAGAGCCCAATATGAAGCGGCACATGACAGCAATAAGCGCAATATGATACACTAGCAGTAAAACTAACAACCAAAGCCCAATAGAAAAGACGAGCAATGGCAGCAAAAGCACAATATAAAGTGGTAGCAACAAAGCCGATGACTAAAGCACAATAATAAGTGCGAGCGACGGCAAAAATGCAATATGAAGTGTTAACAAAGCCAGTAACTAAAGCCCAATATAAAACGTAAGTGACGCAGTATAAAGCATCGACTGAAGCATGAATGATAGCAGAAGCGGCGGTCAAATACAGAGCGGAAAAGGAAGCACAAGTGTGGCAACAATGAGCGCAATATAAAAAAGTTACCAGCAAAACCTACAGCAACAGCTCAAACAAGCACTGAAAGAAGAGGAACTCAAGCTCTAGTTGTTTTTTTTTTTTTTTTTTTTTTTTTTTTTTTGGGGGGGGGGGGTTTGGGTACCCTACCGTGTCTGACGAGAAGAAAAGATATGGCGGCAGCTAAAGAAGCCGCGACGAGCCAAGCCTCGACAAAAACAGTTGTCCTTTTTTTTTATTTTCCCCTAAACCTAACCTTATCTGTTTCCTAGGGAAGAAACGAAACCGTATTTGAAGAAAACAGAGAGGCGGCGGCGTGACCTGGTGGCGTCCGTGCGGCAGTGCTTCAGCAGGCTGGCTGTGTGCATCAACGACGGCGTCCCCGAGGTAGTGAGTCCCAGCAGCGCACCCCGACGGAGACTACTGATGGCGGGTGAAGAGGAACAGCAAGCCGCGACGGTGCGTCCAGGCAAGGAAGAACAACACGCCGCGGCGACACATCCTGCCGAGGAAGAACGGCGAGCCGCGGCGACGCGTCCCGGCGAGGAAGAACTGCGAGTCGTGGCGATGCGTCCCAAGGGTAGCTTGTCCCAACGAGGAAAAACGAAGGGGCGGGATTGGACAATTCGGTGCGAAGAACCGCTCCGGGCACCCACGACGACTGGAACAAGCTCAATCTCCAAGAAGCGCCTGCAACGGATCGAGTACGAGATCCGCGCGGAGCTGGCAGCAGAGGAGAATCAAAGGCAAAGTCAACGATGAAGAAGGTGGACGGACTGGCAGCGTGGTGGATGACCGCGCAACTGCAACGTGAAAAAAAAAACTCCAAAATTTGGCTCTACCAGAATAACACTTGTATTCATTACGAAGAGCACTAGACTAGAATATATACAAATACAAGTGTGAGTAAATATACATAAAGTCCCTTATACAATCGAGAAACTACAAGAATACATACACATCTAACAATAAAAAACTCTTGGACATCCCTACTGAGTATAGAAGTTTAGCGGGAGCACTGCAATATCTCACCCTGACACATCCAGACATCAGTTACGCTGTGCAACAAGTCCGCTTATTCATGCATGCACCGAGGGATCTCCATTTTGATTCACTCAAGTGCATTCTCAGATATGTTCAAGGCACACTCAATTACGGACTTCATCTCTTCAGATCATGCAACACAGACCTGGTTGCCTACTCCGACTCTGATTGAGCTGGTTGCTCAGACACAAAACGATTTACCTCCGGTTATTATGTGTACTATGGAGATATTCTAGTGTCTTGGTCATCCAAACAGCAAGCAACAATATCAAGATCTAGTCCAGAGGTTGAATATCGAGGTGTGGCTAATGTGGTTGCTGAAAGCTGCTGTGTACGACAGCTCCTACAAGAACTACATGGGCCACCAAAGAAAGCAACAGTAGTTTTCTGCGACAACGTCAGTGCTACATACTTGGCAAGCAGTCCAGTGCAACATAAGAGAACTAAACACGTTGAAATTGATTCGCTTCGTTGGGACAAGGTCTCTTTCGGAGTTTCGGTGAGGTCAAAGTACTTCATGTTCCATCAACGTCACAGTTTGCTGACATATTTACAAATGGTCTACCTTTCAGTTTATTCAGAGAATTCAGATGCAGCCTGAACATTTACCCCTGTCCGGGCTGAGGGAGGCTTTTAACGATATCGTTTCTCATCACTCAACCTCCTGACCGAGTCCCACGGCATCTACGTAGCTCTCTAACCATTGTTTACGCACGTGATGTAACTGACTCGTGTATATCGCGGATGGACTCTCCACCGCCTCTTGTAAACTGTACAGGCTATATATAGCCAACACATGAATAGAATCTCTTCAGGGCGCATTCATTATTTTGCATTTTTACTCTTACACTGACACGTGCAAGAAGGTCCCACTTTTATTAGGGACAGCAAGCACGGGTAAACTCTGTTTTCTTCTTCCATGTTTAATCTCGGAAACTCGCGGCATTCTTACTGGAGCCGAGGATCAATGATACGAAGCATGTTATCCTGATAACTCGTCGTGAGAAACTCAACAATGGTAAGCCCATTGCAGAACATAGGATCAGTTGGCCTCTTTCCGGACAGTATTTCCAAGAGAGTACTACTCCGAAATTATACACGTCCCCAGAAATTGACATATTGCTTCCTTCAGCATACTCTGAATTACAGGTGAAAAGTGTAGCATAAGGTAACTCGCGTAAATAATAATTTGGTAATTATGGACATGAAATGTACCTGGAGTAGTATACCCTATAGTTCCCTTCAAACCAATCGAACTAATGGAACCGAAATCTCTTAACGATGTTGACATGGATTTAAGATAGAACCTTGCAATGCTGAAGTCTCCCAAACAAGCAGTCATACCATCTTATCGTATCTTGTATTTACTAATTTGAGGCTCCTTTTGAGGGCTCCAAGTTAATCGGAGGAATACTAGAAATTCTCAAAAAAAAAAAAAGCAAAACATCTGGCCATCAATTTGTTGATTTCTAATAATCATTGCTTATGATAGCCATTAGATCTTACCTCTTTTGAATTATATCTCTAAAATTACTCAAATATACCATTATAAAACAGTTAGACCAAATTACCCTTTACGGCCACGTTACATCTAAAAAACAACCCTCACGTTTCCTCTGATATCTTCCCCTCATCAATTTTGAGATCTACAAATAGTACTGTTTCCACGTATCATGGATCAATGGAGTCATATTGCATTGCCTCCGGTCTCTTTCACTCTCGTGATCAATCCTGTTCAGCGTATTTTCCAAACCAATGATCTAATCAAATAGATTTCCTAACTATTCTTTCCAGTCTTTTCCTACTTCCAGTGGCAGAACTTTGTTCTTCGTAAGACTAGGGCCACTAATTCTGGCTTAAGACAACTACAACTATCTGTCTATCTACGAGCTATAACAACAACAACAACATAGCCTTTTATCATGAGTAAGTTTGAGTAGGCTAGTGTTGAAACCCAAAAGGAACACGAACAAAAGAAAAAGAAAAAGAACACAAGATAAAAGGTAGAGTTAGAAGTAAGCAAGAAAGAAGAAAAAGGGTCACGGTTCAGGCATGTCGATTGCTAGTCTCGAAGCGCTCCTAACCATATATAGCTAGTTTCACGGGGATATTTCACTCATTCAAGTCTTTCCACTATAAGACATTTGCCTTGTAGAGATTTTTTTTAATACGGTAGAGATAATATTATTATGTCTCTAAACTGCCTCATAAGTGCCTTGCCATCGTTGACTCTATGAAAATAGAGACACCGTGTAACTTGTCTCTATTAAATATAGTGACAAGTAATACTATATTGAGTCTTGCTAGCCAACTCATCTACTAATCAATATATGTATATTTTTACAATATTATTCCTATGATATGTTCATTGTACACTGAAAACTAATAAAATAGTGTCCCTATGTGTCGGTGTTCGAACCACCGGTGGTAGAATTTGTCTCGGGGTTGCGCGTTTTTGGCCGGATGGTGCACAAGGGAAGACACGGAGGATTTAGGCTGGTTCGGGAAAGCTCCCTACCTCCAGCAGAGGGGGGGGGGGTCTCACGGCGTCGTGTTCCTTGCGCCAAGACGGAAAATGCGAATACAGATGTGGTGGGAGAGGAGCGTGCTCCAAGTCCCGTGCGAGCGTGTGTGTGAGTGGTGAGAATCGTCCTTTTTTGTGTGCGGTTGAGTCACACCCCTTTATAGTCATAGGGGTGGGACCCGAGTTACAAGGGAGAAACGGAGGAAAAAGGGGATGGTCGAGCTTCGGGGTTCTCCAATCAGCTTCCTTGCTTGTCCATTCCGTCGTGGTTGATCGGTCGGTCGCGTCGCTCCCGTCGCAACGTGCGCCGGGGTGGAGTGTTCCGCAATCGGGGGAGCCACGGGCGACGCTATTCACGGGGTGGTTGGACTTAGACGTACCATGCCTATCCTTCTTTGTCAGCCGTGATGATGCATTAGACATGGCCAAGGTACGGGGGTGATTGCTTCCTCTAGTCGAGCTTGGTGGGAGAGGTCGCGCGGGACGGACGCCCGCTCGAGCTCGACCTCGAGCTACACCCGTTCGACGGGTGTGTCGGGGATCGTACGTTCGTACATCGTCGGGCAGCGACTCGTCCCGGAACCCGCGGTCCACACCAACTCCTGCCATTCAACAGAACGGGACGTCCCATCGGCGTGCCCCGACGGGAGCAGGTGGCGGCAGGAGGGATGGGCTCGGACTTCTCTCCAATGATTCCCGGTCCGAGCCCACGTGGGCGCCGGGGCAGTTGGCATTGAATGCGGTCGGTGGTCGAGCTACGAGGTCGAGCGCGAGGGATGCTAAGGTCGTGCGGGACGGAGCCCTTCGAGCTTGGAGGCCAAGGTCGGGCGAAGCGGAGCTCTCCGACCCGGGCGTTAAGGTCGTGCGAGGCGGACGTCCTCGAGCAATGCGTGGGGGTCGTTCCCCGGTCGGTCCGTTCGAGCCTTGACCAGCCTCCGGAGATGACGTGGATGTGGTAACCTTCTGCTGGGTGGGTCCGGACGCTGCCACGTGGCAGCGCTAATCTCTTCCCCGACGAGTAGCTCCCGAGCCCCCGGCGAGTCGAGGACCGGTCCGGGGGTCTTTTCGAGAGGTAGGGGTCGTCTTCGTGAGAAGCGTTTCTTCACCGGGTGCGCGCGAGCGCGTCCGGTGGACAGTAGCCCCGAGCCGTGGGATAAGTCGTGGACTTATGCCCTGGCCGAGACGCTCCGTCGGGATGCGGTCCCGCCGTCGGACCTCGTACTCGCGAAGCCAGCCCTCGAACCTCTCGCGCGTTGCGAATGGTCGATCGAGAGATGTTTCGTCTTTGGCCGTTTTCCCCATCCGCGCTGCGTTCGTACGACGGAGGGTAGAGCAGATCCGCGATTCGCCCGGAAGGACCGGCACGCGGGGCTCGGGGAGCTCGATAACGGGAAAAGTTCGAGCGGAGTTGCGGTTTCTCGTCGGAGAGATTCCGTCGGGCCCGCCGGGGGACAACTCCATAAATCCGTACAGCCACTCTCGATTGGGACCTAAAACCGTTCGATGGGTTTCAGGGGCTCGATGCCTCTCTACGGTGAGATTCCCCTTAGTCGAGGTCGACCGGGACTCGAACGTGTCGGCCGATGCCCGTTGCGCTCGCGCGCGTGGGTCGTGGCCGCCAGGCGGGCCCATCGATGTCACTCCCTCGGCTCGTGAAATATTCGCTCGAGGCGGCCGTCGAACCCTTCGGATGGGCCAGCCTTCGAACCTCGGCGGGCGGCGCCGTCGAGACAGCTTTTCAGCCTCTTATCCCCTCTTACCTTCAAGGTCGTGCCTCGCCGGTCGACCCCCGAGGTCGAGCGTCCGACCTTGACGGAAGTTGAATAGAGATCGACTTGTCCCCTTGGGGTGCGTGCCCTTTCCTGTCTCTCGCATGCAGGTGAGAGAATATGAAAGGACAAAAGGTTCGTAGGGGAGCGTGGGATTTTCACCGTCTCGGCTTCCATGGTCCGGGGATCGAGGCGGGTCTTTATCCGTTGGTGGCGTGTAGTGGCGGGCCCGCGCAGCACGGGATTGGTTTCCTCTCGGTAGTGGTGGGACCTCGCGCAGTTAGTACGGGCGGCCGGGGCTCACGCCAGCAGGCGGCGGTGTAGGAAACGGGAGAAGGAAGATTTAAGACTATTTACCAGGGTAGTGGCGATCGTGGGGCCCGCTGCGAAATAGAAGGGTCGCGGTTGCCCGGCGCAGCCCCCTATTTAAGCCGTCGCCCACCGGGTCCCTTGGCTCCCACACGCCGTCGCCTTTCCCGCCTTCGCCTTCCTTGCCCTAGCCTCTGCTTTCTTCGCCCTAGCCTTCGCCTTCCGAGCTCCCGAGCTTTCCTCCTTCGCCCTAACCATGTCGACCCGGACCCGATCCACGACGACGCAGCCGAGCTTGACCGCCCGGTGACGCAGGGCCTCGCTGCGTGAGCGTGGCCTTGATCGGTGGTGGATGCTGCCCGGCAACGAGTCTCACCCGCAGCCTCCCCAGGGCTACGTGGTTTCGTTCTCGCACTTCCACGAGCGCGGCCCGGGGACACCGGGGAGCGACTTCTCGCGGCGCCGATGTTCCGTAATCATCTAGAACTCCAAAGCACTTGAACCCCAATGGGGTTCAGCAGACTGAGCATTTTCGTCGCCCTTTGCGAGGGTTTCCCGGGCATGGAGCCCGACCCGGACCTCTCGGCGGCATTTCTTCCGCGTCAATCTCCTTCGGAGGAGGAACTCCGTGGGCGAGGATGTTCCCGCGCACGTCGGTTGCGCAGGGATAGTGATGAAGAGGGACCGCGGCAGAGACTACATCACGGTGACCACCCCCTCGTCGAACCAGGGGTGGCACCCAAAGTGGTTCTACCTTCGACAGACCCGTGGCATCCGTTCCCGGCCTTCGAGGGTCGGGTTTTCGAGGGGGCCCCGGAGGAATGGAAGTGGGGGTGTCCTCGGGCCAGCCAGCCGCAAGATCGACATGGCCATCGAGGCGATCCGGCACCTGCCCGGTTCAACGTCGACGCGACGGTGGTGGTGGGCTCCTTCCACAAGTTCAGGTTCGCGCCGCCGATGCGGCACTCGATGTTGATGCATCGGTGTCGGGTAATGACCGTGTCGTCCCCGACACCGTGATGGCGGTGCAGAGCTCGACGACGGCACCGTCGCGCCGCGTGTTCGGAGCGCGCCGGAACGGCCGCACGCCTCGGCCTGTCCCGGGGCCCCTCCCATGAAGCCGCACCCGGACGCCTTGAACGTGGTAAGTTGACTCGACCTCTCTCGAAACTCATTCGAGTTTGATATTCGGTTTGCTCGCTCACTTGCCTTCTTCATTTCTCGTCCGCCTCGGGTCCCGCTCGCCCGGCGCCCCCGCCTTCGGCTTCCCGAAGAGGCCGCCCAGCCGCGAAGCCAACCGCCTCCACGCCGCGGAAGTGCAGGCCGAGAGGAAGGCCGCGAGAGATGTGGCCGTGAGGCTGCAGCTGGAGAAGACGGCGCGAGCCGTCGAGCGCCGTAGGAAGAGGGAGGCCTACCGGCTCGCGGGGCAGAATCCCGACACGGCGTCTACCGCCTCGACCCCCGAGCCGACGTATTCCGAGGAGGACGGCGGAGCCAATGGGTATGAGAGCGACGGGGAGGTCCCGTACGTTTGCTCTCGCCGCGCCGTCACTTCGGGCCTCGAGTCCTCGGCTCCCTCGACCTCGATCTCGACCTTCGCGGCCGGCCCCTCGAGTCAGCCCGCGCCCGCGGGGGCGAATCGAGTTCTAGGGCTGGCGAGGCGTCTCGCGCAGGGGAACCGGGGTCACCCCGGACCCCTTTTTCAGGACAGCAGGTGGTCGACCTAACAGTAGATCCTTCCGCCGCCGCAAGGGAGGCCGCGGAGATGATCGCCGAGCTGGTCGGAGGCAATACCGATCTCAACCGTACGCCGGCGGCGCCCGGGGAGGAGACGGTGGATGGCGTAGATCTGCGACATCCTCCCGCCACCGCCT
The DNA here is from genome assembly GCA_031894775.1 of Chloris gayana. Classification (NCBI taxonomy): domain Eukaryota; kingdom Viridiplantae; phylum Streptophyta; class Magnoliopsida; order Poales; family Poaceae; genus Chloris; species Chloris gayana. The sequence goes on along the minus strand of JAUNZO010003049.1, from coordinate 15,118 downwards.
CCGAAGACGTGGTGCCCGCGCAAGGTTCCAGCCGCGGAGACGCTGCGAGCCCAAGAAGCTGGCCGGGCGACCCCGGGCCAACTAAGGATGGCGCAGAAGACCGGCGCGCGGACGCGCGCGTCGCCGTCTCTAATCCCGTTCCGTCCGGTGAGACGGTCCCACGGCATGCGGACGCGCATGTCGACGTCTTTAAACCGGCTGCGCCCGGTGAGGGAAGCGCCGCGAAGCCCTCCCCGACAACCGAAGTTCCTACCGAACCTCGCCGGTGGTCGACCCGTCGGTGGCCGCCGGCAAACGCGTCCGCGAAGGCGGGCCCAATGAGAGCGCACCCGCGCCTAAGCGGATGGTGCCCCCGCGAAGGAGGGCGCCGCCTACGACCTTGCGCAAGTCGCCGACTTCCTCGGCGGCGCAGCCGCTAGGTCGAGGGGGCGAGCGCCGAGGGCGAGTCCACCGCCATGGTGACGGCGGCGGGAGATGCGCCCGCGGAGGCCGGCCGTGCCCCGGGGCAGCCTCCGGATCGAGGTTGTCTAATTTCTTGGCTGGGCTCACGCCGCCCGTGCGGGCGTTCCCGGCCCGGCTCGAGTCCGAGGCCGGGGAGCTGATTCGGCGGCCGGCGAGGCTCGCGCGGGCCTAGACGGAGCACTCGCCCGGGAGGAGGCTCTCCGGGCGGCGAAGGAGGCGGCGGAGCTCGAGGCCGCAGAGGCCGCCGCTCGAAGGAGGAGGCGCCGGCGGCGTTGGCCAAGGCCGAGGAAGCCGCCTTGGCGGCGGAGAGAATCAACGCGGCGCTCCAAACGGAGCGGGAGCCGAGACAGAAGGCCGAGGCCGCGACGGAGGTCTCCCACCGCACCGCGTCCGGCTACGTCCGCGAGCTCCAGGAGCAGCGGGCCGAGAAGGAGGGTAGGTGTTCTGCACCTTTCCTCTTTGACCTTAATCGAGTCCCTTAGTCGTTTTCTCGACTACTCGAGCCCGGGTTCTTGAAGCTCGGTTTACTTTGCAGTGTCCGGAGCAAAGGCCGGCTACGGCGGAGGGGTCGCGGAGGGAGCTCAACGCTGCCCCGGACCGTGCGCTTGCTGAAGTGGAGGCCGAGCGGAACGTCGAGGCCGCTGTACCGGAGCAGATCGGCGCGGTGGTCCGAGGAGCAAGGCGCTCCGCCGTGCGCGCGACCTTCACGGTGCCGGCGTCCCATTACGAGGACCTCGACTTCGGGGCCGTTAGCACCGGACTCGTCCCCGGTTTTGCCGGCACCGAGCTGGAGTTGCCGAAGGTCGAGACGCGTGCTTCCGCCGATGCTCGGCTGCAAAGCTTGAGGAGGAACCCCTCCCCAAGTCGTAGAAAGTTTAGGGGATTAGTTTTCCGTTTTTTGTTTTGTTAAGAACAAAGGGGCGTAGTTCCCCGCTTGTAAATAACTTTAAGTTTTATTAAATCGTTGTGCGCTTGACCCTTCGAGGTCTCACTCTTTATCAAGTAATTTTGAGTTGAACTTGAATATGTTTTGGCCTTTTCATCTTATCTCGTTGAGTCACAAAGCTTGAGCCGACGAGCCTCGTTGAACTTAGTCGTGTTTGGTGAGCATTTGCTAGGGCCGCCGGGGCGCTCGAGCTTCAGCCTTCCGACCAACTTAGATTGTGAGTTTGTTTACTCGCGCTTACTTTGGTTGTCGGCGGGATTCGAATTCAAGGTCGGACGAGACTTAGCAAATTTATTCGCGAAAAAAGAGCTAAGTGTAGGCGATTTTTGTTTTCAAAAATCGTGGTTTCGCCCGCCTTCCAGCCCCCGAGCGAGGCCTCGACCTCGCGGCGGAGGTCGAGGGTCACCGTACTTGGCGGGCGATCGCTTAAAGAGTAAAGGAACAAGTGCGAGGCTAGGGAAAGAACTTACGTAATCGCGCAATGTTCCAGTGCGTTGGTTAGTTCTCGACCTTCCACCGTCTTGAGCTTGTAGGAGCCGGGCCCGATGACTCGCGCCACGATGTAAGGTCCCTCCCATGGAGGGGTTAGCTTGTGGCGATCCTTGTTGCTCGCACCCTACACAGCACCATGTCTCCGATGTTGAACGTGCGGCTCTTTACGTTGCGATCATGGTACCGTCGGAGCGCTTGTTGGTAGTTGGCGGAGTGCAAGAGCGCAGCGTCGCGCGATTCATCGAGCTGGTCCGCCGCATCCTCGAGGGTCGTCCGGTTCCCCCGTTCGTTGAAGGCGCGAACCCTTGGGGCTCCGTAGTCGAGGTCGGTTGGCAGGACCGCTCCGATCCGTAGACCATAAAGAATGGCGTGTAGCCGGTCGCTCGACTTGGAGTCGTTCGAAGACTCCATAGGACGGTCGGTAGTTCGGCTGCCCAACGACCGCCGAAACGTTTCGAGCGGTCATAAATGCGTGGCTTGAGCCCTTGCAGGATCATGCCGTTGGCCCGTTCGACCCGTCCATTGGTCTCGGGGTGAGCCACGGCTGCCCAATCCACTCGAATGTGGTAATCGTCGCAGAACGTGAGGAACTTCTTCCCCGTGAACCGTGTGCCATTGTCCGTGATGATCGAGTTGGGAATGCCAAAACGATGGACAATGTCGAGGAAGAACTCGACCGCCTCCTCGGAACGGATCTTGCCGATGGCTCGAGCTTCTATCCACCTTGTGAACTTGTCGACCGCGACAAGCGTGTGGGTGAAGCCCCCGGCGCCTTTTTCGTAGGGCCGACCAAGTCTAGACCCCGCACCGCGAAGGGCCAAGTGACGGGTATAGTTTGGAGGGCCTCGGGCAGGCCGGTGCGTTTGTCGGGCAAAGTACTAGCAACCCTTGCATTGGCGAACGATGCGAGTTGCGTCCGCCACGCCGGTTGGCCGCAGAAGCCTTGTCGAAAGGCGTTGCCTACGAGGGTACGTGGCGCGGCGTGATGACCACAAATGCCCGCGTGTATGTCATCAAGGAGCCGCGCGCCTTCCTCGATCGGGATGCATCGCTGCAGGATCCTCGACACGCTGCGCTTATAAAGCTCGCCGTCGACCAAGACGAACGACTTAGAACGCCCGTGGAGGCGTTTTGCCTCGCTCCGGTCGGTGGGAGCTTGCCGTGGAGGAGGTACTCGACGTATGGAGTTCTCCAATCGGCCGGCCGTGGCGTGGCGCTCGCCGGCGTGTCGATCTCCATGACCTCCGCAGCCGCCCGTGGAGACCCGGCCCTCGAGGCCTCGTCTTGGCTCGGGTGTCACCTCGAGTCGAGGTCGGCGCCGTGGGAAGCCTCCGGACCCACCTCGACCGATTTCTCCCCACCGTGGGGAGTGGTGGGGGGTCGCACCGATGGTTGGAGCTGATCATGGGCGAAGATTCCCGCCGGGATCGGCTCCCGACCGGATGCTATCTTGGCAAGCGAGTCCGCCGCATCGTTAAGTCGTCTGGGGATGTGCCTAAGCTCAAGCCCATCGAACTTCTCCTCGAGCTTTCGCACCTCTTGATGATAGAGCATTAGCGTGTCGTTCCGACAGCTCGACTCTTTCATGACTTGGTCGACGACGAGTTGGGAGTCGCCGCGGACCTCGAGTCGTCGGATCCGGAGCTCGATGGCGATCTTCGTGCCATTTACCAAGGCCTCGTATTCAGCCACATTATTCGAAGCCGGAAAATGCAACCGGATAGTGTACCTCATGTGGATTCCCCGGGGAGACAAAGACGAGCCCGACGCCGGCTCCTCGGCGCATCAACGACCCATCGAAGTACATAGCCCATCGGTGGTAGCCGGATCTCCGTCCATTCCGCAATGAAGTCTACCAAAACTCGAGACTTTATTGCCGTCCGGGGCGAGCAAGTGATGTCGTGCCCCATCAGCTCAAGGGCCCATTTGGCGACCTTGCCCGCCGACTCCCTATTCTCGATGATGTCGCGCAGTAGGGAAAGAGCTCACCACGGTTATCGAGTGCGAGTCGAAGTAGTGGCATAACTTGCGTCCGGCGACCATCGCCGCGTAGAGCACTTCACCGACGTAGTAGACGGGGCGCCGTACTTTGAGTGCGTGGCCTTCTTCCTCGCGCTCGACCACAATGGCGGCGCCGACGACCCGAGTGGTTGCCGCCACGTAGAGCAAGAGTTGCTCCCCGGGGAGTGGGGGAGTCAATACCGGAGCGTTAGCCAGGATGCGCTTCACCTCGTCGAGCGCGACCTGCGCCTCCCCGGGTCCACTCGAGCGCTCGGACTTCTTGAGGAGCTTGTGGAGCGGTAATGCTCTTTCCCCGAGCCGCGAGATGAAGCGGCTCGCCGTCGCTAGGCATCCCGTGAGCCGTTGCACCCCTTTGACGTTTTGGATCGGACCCATGCGTTCGATGGCAGTGATCTTCTCCGGATTGGCCTCGATGCCTCGCTCCGAAACGACGAATCCCGAGAACATCCCTCGAGGGACCCCGAAGACGCATTTCTGGGGTTGAGCTTAACGCCGTTTTCACGCAGGTTGGCAAACACACGTTCGAGGTCAACCACGAGCTGGTCGGCCTTTTGGATTTGACGACGATGTCGTCCACGTAGGCTTCGACGATATCTCCGATGAGGTAGTCGAAGCATTTTTGAATGAACCGCCGGTAGGTGGCTCCAGCCGTTCTGAGCCCAAACGGCATCGTTGTGTAACAAGACGAGCCGAAGGGTGTGATGAAGGAGGTAGCGAGTTGGTCGGCCTCATCGAGCGCTATCCGGTGGTACCCGAAGTACGTGTCCGGAGAGCAGAGGGTTTCGCACCCGGAGGTCGAGTCGACTATTTGGTCAATGCGTGGCAACGGAAAGGGATCCTTAGGACAAGCCTTATTCAAGCTAGTATAGTCAACGCACATTCTCCATTTGCCATTCTTTTTCGTACAAGAACAGGATTAGCCAACCACTCGGGTGATACACCTCCTTGATGAACCCGGCCGCTAGAAGCTTCGCGATCTCCTTCCCCGATCGCCTTGCGCTTCTCCTCGTCGATGTGGCGCAGGCGTTGTTTCACCGGCTTGGAGCCCGGTCCGATGTACAAGGAGTGCTCGGCGACTTCCCTCGGGATTCCCGCATGTCCGAGGGTTTCCACGCGAAGACGTCGGCGTTCGCGCGGAGGAAGTTGACGAGCGCGCTTTCCTATTTGGGACGAGAGAGGTGCCGATACGCACCGTCTTCTTCTCGTCCCCTTCGAGGTCGAGGGCGACCTCCTTGGTTCCTTCCGCCGGCTCGAAGGAAGCCGCCTTATGGCTCGACCGCGGCGGGCCCTCGACCACTTGCCGCCTAACGACCGCCGCTCGGTGGTGGAGGCCAAGTGCGCCGAGGCCAGGTTGTAGTTGTCGACGTCGCACCGGTAGGCGTGCCGGAAAGACGCACCCACAAGTGATAACTCCCTTCAGCCCGGGAATTTTAAGCTTCAGTATAGACGTAGTTTGGGACGGCCATGAACTTCGCGTTGCACGGCCGCCCGAGGATAGCATGGTAGACCCCCGGGAATCCTACCACCTCGAAAGTAAGGGTCTCCGTTCGAAAGTTCGAAGGAGTCCCGAACGTGACGGGCAGTGTCGATCCGCTCGATGGGAACGGCTTGCGTTCCCGCACGACGCCATGGAACGGCGAGCCGTTCGGACGAATTTGCGAGCGCTCGATACCCATAGCATCCAGGACGTCGGCGTACAGGATGTTAAGGCCGCTACCCCCGTCCATCAACACCTTGGAGAGGCGTGTCTTGGCAACGATGGGGTCGACCACGAGCGGGTATCGGCCCGGCCGTGGGACCCGCGCCGGTGATCGGCGCGATCGAACATGATCGGAAGTTCCGACCACTTGAGGTAAGCCGGGGTTGCGGGCTCGCGGCAAAGACCTCGCGGCGCTCGAGTTTGACGCGAGCGTCGTCCCGACGAGCGTCGGAGCTCGCAAAGATCATAAGGCAACCCTCCGCCCGAGGGAAGCCCTCCTCGTTCTCCTCGCCGGCGTCGCCTTCGACCCCGGCGTTCCACTCCCGGTCATGCTGTTGGCGGGCCTTCCACCCGTGCCGCGTGATGAACTTCTTCATCAACGAGCAGTCCCGCATCAAGTGCTTGACCGGAAACTCGTGGTTGGGGCATGGCCCGCTCCACTTCTTCTCGAAGTGGTCCGGAGGGTTCTTGCTGGGCTGCTTCGCGCCCTTTTATCGGTCGCGGCTACCATGTGACCGTCGGTCGGCCGCGACTTATTCTTCTTGTTGGGCTTGGAGCCGAAGGCCCCCGCCCGCATTGCCATCGATCCTCTTGCCCTTCCCTTTCTCGGGAGGTCGCGGTGGAGGAGGGCCCCGATCGCCTCCTCGCCCGAGGCATGGCTCGTAGCGATGTCGAGGAGTTCCCGAGCCGTCCGCGGGCAGCTTCACCCCAGCTCGTGGACCGAGCCTCGCAGCTTCGTTCCGGAGAGGAAGGCCCCGATGACATCCGCCTCCACGACATGGGGCAGCCGGGAAAAGCGCCGAATGTGGTCCCGGAGCGGCTCATTCGGCTTCGCCGGTAGTTCTTCAACTCCCAAGGGTTACCCGGGCGGGCGCACGTGGCCCGGAAGTTTCCTACAAAAACTTCCCGCAGGTCGCCCCACGATCATATCCGATCCGCGGCGTATGCTCGAGCCAGGTCCTTGCCGAGTCGGCGAGGTACAGCGGGAGATTTTGAATGATGGCGAGATCATCACTCGCGCCGCCACCCGGCATGCCGGCCGGTAGTCCTCTAGCCGCAGGGAGGGGTTCGACTCCCCGCGTACTTGGCCACCGTCGTCGGGGGACGGAAGCGCGGAGGGAAGGTCGCTCCCCCGATCGCGGAGCCGAAGACCCTCGGACCCGGGGTCGGGGCTCCGGCTCCGATCGTGCTCGACGTCGCCCCGACCTCCGCGGCGGGGTTTCGGACGAGGCGTGGGCCTCTCGTCATCCCGAGCGCGACGTCGGGCGTCCAGGGTCAAGCGCGCGTCTCGAGCGGCTCCGATGCCGGAGTGCACCGACCGCCTAGGCTCGGACCGGCCCGGTCGCGCGGGCTGCGGCACGGAGGTGTGCGCCGACCCTCCCGCCGGGAGTTGCGCCGCCCGGCGCTAGCGTGCTCGACCGACAGCGCGGCGCGTCGCTGCGAACTTTCTGCGTGTTGCTCCGCCGCCTTGGCGAGGAGCGCGCCATCTCTCTCTCGCGCTCGCTGCGCCTCGGAGTCGGCTGTACCGGAAGGGCTTTTAGCAGCGCGGCTGCCGCGGCCACGTTCTGCCCAACGCGCGGGAAGTGCTGGGTCTCGGCCCCGACGTCGTCGCCGATCTGCTGCCGGACGTGTCGAGCCCCGAGGCGCGCGTCGCACCCTCATGCTGGCGCTGCTGCAGCAGCTCCCGCTCCACCGCCGCGGCCTCCTCATCGAGGCCACGGCGAGCCTCTTCTAGCTCCGTGCGCCGGGCCCGGAGGCGAGTGCGGAGGTCGTCGCCTCCCGGTGGCGCAAGTGTGCGCGCGTTGAGCTGCCGGGGTTCCAGCGGCACCTGGTCCTCCAGCACTCCGGACACCCGCTGCCCCGGTGTGCAATACGTTGCACTCGCGAGCGGGGCCGTGGGCCTCATCGCTGTTGTCCCGGTGTGAGTCTTCCTCCTCTCCAGCCGTCGAGGAGGTCGAAGAGGGACTCGGAGGGATGAATTACCATCCCCACGAACTCCGCCTCCGTCAAATTAGCTGCTCCCAGGAGAGCGCTAAGTCGTGTCACGTTCGCGGTGACACGGGTTGCCGCCCGGACTTGTGGCGCCGGTAGCTCGGCGCGTGCCGGCGTCCGCTCGTCGGTGGCCACGAAATCGAGGCTCCCAAAGCGCACGGTCGTGCCGGGAGCCCGTAACGAGAGCTCGGAATCAACCATCCGCGCCATGTGGGCAGAAAAAGCGTGACGAAATTGCGCAACAGCCCCCTTCCCGGCACGCCAACCGCCGGTGTTCGAACCACCGGTGGTAGAATTTGTCCCGGGGTTGCGCGTTTTTGGACGGATGGTGCATAAGGGAAGACATGAAGGAGTTAGGCTGGTTCGGGAAACCTCCCTACGTCCAGCAGCGGGGGTCTCACGGCGTCGTGTTCCTTGCGCCAAGATGGAAAATGCGAATACAGATGTGGTGGGAGAGGAGCGTGCTCCAAGTCCCGTGCGAGAGCGTGTGCGAGTGGTGAGAATCGTCCTCTCGTGTGTGGTTGAGTCACTCCCCTTTATAGTCATAGGGGTGGGACCCGAGTTACAAGGGAGAGACAGAGAAAAAGGGGATGGTCGAGCTTCGGGGTTCTCCAATCAGCTTCCTTGCTTGTTCACTCCGTCCGGGTTTGACCGGTCGGTCGCGTCGCTCCCGTTGCAACCGGCGCCGGGTGGTGTTCCGCAATTGGGGGAGCCACGGATGACGCTGTTCACGGGGTGGTTGGATTTAGACGTGCCATGCCTATCCTTCTCTCGTCGCCGTGATGATGCATCGGACGTGGCCAAGGTACAAGGGTGATTGCTTCCTCTAGCAGAGCTTGATGGGAGAGGTCGTGCGGGGCGGGACGCTTGCTCGAGCTCGACCTTGAGCTACACCTGTTCGACGGGTGCGTCCGGGGATCGTACGTTCGTACATCGTCGTGCAGCGACTCGTCCCGAAACCCGCGGTCCACGCCAACTCCTGCCACTCTACCGGAACGGGACGTCCCATCACCGTACCCCGACGGGAGCAGGTGGCGGCAGGAGGGATGGGCTCGACTTCTCTCCAATGATTCCCGGTCCGAGCCCACGTGGGTGCCGGGGCAGTTGGTATTGAATGCGGTTGGTGGTCGAGCTACGAGGTCGAGCGCGAGGGATGCCAAGGTCGTGCGGGACGGAGCCCTTCGAGCTTGGACGCCAAGGTCGGGCGAGGCGGAGCTCCCCGACCCGTGCGTTAAGGTCGTGCGAGGCGGACGTCCTCGAGTAGTGCGTGGGGGTCGTTCCCCGGTCGGTCCGTACGAGCCTTGGCCAGCCTCCGGAGATGACGTGGTCGCGCTAACCTTCTCGCTGGGTAGGTCCGGCGCTGCCACGTGGCGGCGCTAATCTTTTCCCCCGACAATTAGCCATGTACTTCCAACCGATCCATTGATGAGGGTGCAGTCTCCGATGCTTCTTGTCAAGCTCAATGAAGAAACATTGATAGTAATCCCGCTGGAACCAAGTGTAGAATCTATCATCTCGTAGCTTCTTGCTCGTGCACAAGCTCTAGGTTAGTGGTCCCGTCCCGAAACAAAGATCCTAGCCACTTCTTGTAATCAAAGCGGACATGATTTCCAAGATAAATGGGAGGATGAACCCTCAACCCGGTGACTCGCCTTAGATCCTCACTAGGAATGCGGGTGGAGCCTTCCCCCATAGCTGGTCCTTTGCCCTTAGCCCTTCCGTCGTAAAGAGCACCACCTCTCTCAAATCGCATACCGAGCAGCCTCGTGGTGGTCATGTCACAGTGCCCTTCCTCCTCTTGGACTCGGGAACAATCTCTTCACTCTCATCATCACCGAGAACGTCGATTCTTCCCCTCGTATGCTTCCGGATAGGCTCTAGTGTTCTTCTTCCCGGCAATCTTGGTTCTACCCTTCCGACAAGAACCCGTCAAGGATATGACACATTGATCACAAGGATTGGACAATGAGATTAAATATTATATCAATTTGCTTGTGACTCGCATTTCCTAAAACGGAAGTTCCATCCGGAACGGAAGTTCTGTTCGGGGCCATGCAAGCACATGAAAATCACCATAACTTTAAATCTACCGTCTAGCTACTCAAGTCCTTCAAAGAGAATGTATACTAGTTACTAAGGAACCATTCTACCTAAAGGCAATAGCAGGAACTTGAGCATATGAGTAGATCGGGAAAAGGCACCAAGATTCATACCGTGAGAAAGAATGGAGCGGGGAGAACACGGAAGAACTTGGGGCACAAAAGTTCTGAAGGGTGGAGAGCCTCCTCCACGGATTCCTTCTTCAAATCCACGGCCAAAACTCCAAATCTCCACTTGAGAGCACCGGTTGGGGTTGGTGGAGGAGAGAGAAGAGGAAGAGTCAAATGATTGGAGTGAAGGGATAAGGGAGCCGACTCTATGGTTTAAACCTAGGACGGAACTTCCGATATTTACGGAAGTTCCGTTATCTTCTGAATTAGCCAGATGAAAAACACCTAAGTGTGGATGGAAGTTCCGAAATTGGAGGGAAGTTCCGTGATTACCGAAACAAGAAGCTTGGAATTCGAAGTTGCTTTCTCTTGTGAATAGCCATCAATCAACCAAGTGAAACAATATTTACAAGATAGGCAACATGATCATATGATCAAATCCAAATGTTTTCAGTACAAAGACAAGCAATATTTTCACAAATACTTTTATAAGAAAGAGACAACAACAACCAATTTCACAAAGATGTGCAAGGCTTCATTCCACATTAGAAGAATCGATTATATTCAGTTCACTTCTAAGCTCACAAAACCTTTTCTCATCTATGGGTTTGGTAAAGATATCAGCTAGTTGTTTATTGGTTCTCACATAGCTAATCTCAATATCCCCCTTGATTGAGCGGTCTCTCATGAAGTGGTGCCGGATGTCTATATGCTTAGTCCTATTATGATCAACGAGGTTATAAGCAATCATGATGGCACTCTCATTGTCACATAGGAGGGGAGCTTTGGTCACTCTCAAAGTCCTTTAGAGTTTGTCGCATCCATAGTTGTTGTGCACAACAACTACCGGCCGCAACATACTCCGCTTCGGCAAGTGGAAAGGGTAACGAAATTTTGTTTCTTGGATGACCATGAAACAAGGGACCTACCCAAGAATTGGCAAGTACCGAAGGTACTCTTCCTATCCATTTTACATCCGGCGTAGTCGGCATCGGAATAGCCAACTAGCTTGAACTTGGCGCCCTTAGGGTAGCACAACCCTATGTTTGCAGTGTGAACCAAATATTTCAAGATTCTTTTAGCGACCACTTTGTGGCTCTCTTTTGGAGTGGCTTGAAACCTTGCACACATGCACACGCTAAGCATGATATCGGGTCTAGATGCACAAAGGTATAGCAAAGAGCCGATCATGCAACGATATACCTTTTGGTCGATCGCCTTGCCATTCCCATCCAATCCTTGATGACCATTTGTCCTCATTGGTGTCTTGCTTGGCTTTGCCTTGTCCATGTCAAATTTCCGAGGATGTTGTAACAGCCTCGTGTAAATAAGGAAATAAAGTGTACTTGTTCAAATTCAATTTTTGGCGAAGTTTAATTCAAATTCGGTCGAGGTTTGTTCAAATTTGGAAAAGAAATAAATTTGAATCGAATTGATCTGTTTTTCTCGCGCGTGGCCGAATTCAGCCGCAGCGGCCCATCCCCCTTCTCTTCCTTCGCGCGGCCCAGCCAGCCCGGCCAGCCCAAGCAGCCCGACCCGGCCCGACTCCCGTTTTTCTTCCACCTCGCGCCGTACCGCGCCGCGCGCACCCGTGAGGGGAGGGCGGCATGCGTCCGTCGCTTTGCGCCGCCCCGCGTCACCCGGCCCTAGCCAACCGCTCCCTCCGGCTTCTAGCGAGCTCCCGAGCCTCCCTTCCCCATTTAAACCCCCGTGCGCGGCGCTTTTCCCCCAAACCCTAGCTCCGCCATCGTCCCGCCTCGAGGTAAGTTCCACCGCTGCGCTCCGTTCGCTCGTCGCCTATTCGGTGTCCCTCGCCCGTCCCGTTGGTGCTCATCGCGATGTTTTTCGCGCAGGGTGGAGGACGAGCGAGGCAAGGCAACTTTGGAGCCGCCATCTTCACCGTCGTCGCTCGTCGCCGTCGTTGCCTCCCCGGTGAGCTCGTGAGGCGTTCCCTCTTCCCCTTCGTTTGCTCTCTCGCTTGGCGCTCACCCCATCCTCGTTGTGCCCTTGTAGTCCGAGAACGTTGTCGCGTGTGGTCACCATCACGTGTCGCCCGCCGTTTCCCGTCCGTCGTCGCGTCTCCGTCAAGCCCCCTCTCGCCCCCACCGAGCCCCGTTTGAGCACCCCGGTGAGCCACCGCCCCTTTCCCCCTTCTTCTCCGCGGATTAGTGTCAAATCGAGGGCTCCCGTCGAGGTCCGGCCGTCGCGTGCCATGGCCGCCGTGAAGCTCGGGGCTGCGGTCGCGCTCATGCTCCGTTAGGGCTAGGGCTAGCTTCGCCTTGGTACGTAGTAGCTCGTGCGCTCGTTAGCTAGGCTTTTAGGGCGTGCTTTCCCCGCGTGCGTCAAGCTCGGTCTTCCGCCGCCTCCTTTCCTCGCCGCCGGCGTCCCTCCGTCGCCGTTCCGGCCGAGGAGTGAGTCCGTTAGCTTCACGCGTGTATGGGTGGCAGTTTGGTGCCAAGCTTTGGTCACGCGCTTCTCCCGCGTGGTTTCCCCTCGCGCGCGCACCGCCGTCGTTGCTTCGACGAACCCTCGCCGTCGAGCCGGCGTGAGCTGGTCCGCGCGACCGGTGCCGGCAGGTGCGCGGGACCGTGGTGAGCGTCGTGGTGCCCGCCGTTTGGCCGTCGGCGAACCGTAGAGCCGGTGCGTCGCGTTTCGGCGAGGTGTGCAGTGGCGTGTGGCGGCGCCGCCTCGTCTCCGGTGGGATGGCGTCGTGCTTGCGTCAGCACAAGCATCATCGTGGGACCCACCCGTCGGGCCTGGTCCATGGGGGTTCGCCCTCGTCGGTCATCAACTCGGTCCACGTGGACCGAGGGCTGAGAAGGAACAGGGGCTCGGTCCACAGCATAGTGTGGACCGGCGGAATATTCCGGGAGAATATTCCGAGGGAATAATATTCCCTGGTTTTTCTTCTTCCACTTTCCAGAATTTCCAAAAATTCCTTTTTCCTTTGGAAATTCATATCTTTTTCCTGGAGCGTCGGAAAATTACGCGGTCAGCTGCGTTGGATTCGTAGTGACGAGATCTACGTGTTAGTGTGGTTATTACCTCAGTTTGCGTGCCTAAACCGTTTTGCGCGTTCTGTCCGCCGGAGAGCTACGAGGAGTTTCCGCCGGAGCCGCAGTTCGAGGAGTTCCCACCCGAGCAGTTGCCCGAGTACCCCGACTCCACCTGGGACCCATGTTTTCCAGGCAAGCCGCAATCGTTGATCACTCTTGCTCGTATTAGCAACAAGCATTAAATTGACTCATGCATATGAACTGTTACTTGCACTAACAAATTAATCTTCCTACTTTTGTCAACAGGCATATCTAACCAAACCAAATCAAACTTGATGTCGATTAACTACTACTGCAAGTGTCTTTTTTATTGCTTGTCGAGGATAAGGTTGTTGTGACGTCAAAAACAAAGGATTCGTATCCTCCTCATCAATCTTATTTCTTTGTTAGAGAAAAATGAAGCAATTTAAGCAAGCACCTCCACATTCCATTAGATGTTCCTTGTGAAAGATATTATTTGTTGTTCCGGATACTAGTGAGTCACAAAAATATTTCTCTAAGAATGTGAAACTAGATTATACCAGGTATTTAGTTCGCCTATGATATCATGCTATTGCTCATGGCCATTTTTAAAAAGAAATTACCTAACTTGCTATTTTTTCTCATTAATGATTGGTGGTCGTTGGATAGTTCATCATCACGACATTGATGGTTCATATAAGTACCATGAACTCAAACTACCCCTCCTATATGGTATATCCATGTTGGTGGTTCCTACCACCCTATTTCTTATTTTTATGAGTCAAGGAGAAACCAGTTGGACCATTATGGAATTATATATCTGGATATCATTTAGTCATTGAGATATAAAATTTAGTTATCTATGTGATAAGTTTTGAACACCACTTTTTTTCTATTTACAATGCAAATAAATGCACTCATCAGCACCATCTGATCATCATGACCTACTAGTTTAGAAACATAGTGCATAATAAACTTCATATCACCCCACCTAGAACGATAGTGGACCTTGTTTATTCCCCCTTTGTTTTCCTGTTATTTTCGTTTCCAATTATAGTGAGTCAATGAGAGGCTACTTGGTTCATGCAACTATATTCACGAGAAAATGTGGAGGATAGGGATATTAAATATTTGAGTGAGAAGTTTTGAGGAACACCATTTGATATCAATTTACGATGACAACAATTGTACAGATGAGGATCACAACAAAGATAGTTTTAAAGTTGTCGTTCACTTAACATAGAATAGTTCTACATGTGCTATCCACTTGCATGGTTGCTTGCACAAGTAGAGGAAAAGACAAACACACCAAATAGTGCATCCGGCTATAAATTGCACCAATCTGATATGTTCAAGAATCACCTTTCAACACAAAGCCAGTAAACTTAGCTAGCTAACCAAGAAAGGCAGGAGAAAGAGGAGGAAATGGAGGGAAAGAGGACTACTGCTTTGATGGTGATCATGTGCCTGGTTATCTTGGGCCTCAATGTCAACTTGGCCACCGCGGCACAGTGCAGCTGCTGCGTATCCGCCCGTGCAAAAGCATGATGTTTTGGTTGTATTGCTGCGGGTGGCTCCGACACAATATGCAAGAACACTTGTTGTTTCCCATGCATTCTGGCTGATTCTGGTAAATTCCCTAAAATTAATCTATTCAGAGCAATATTTCTATGTACACACAAGCTCTGTAGGATACCATGTTGTAATATGTATGTGATGCATTCCATGCATTTCCGTTAATGTATTTTATTTACTTTACTTCCCAATCTCACAACTTGGCATATTAGTTACAACATGAAGAAATCTGGCAGTTTATTTCTAATGCAGAATTAACTCATGCATACCCTAATGGGATTTTCATATCTCAATTTGACAGTTGCTGCTAAGATGGAAGAAATGGGAGTACTTGCTAAGATGGAAGAAGGACAGGCCTAAAACGATATGATTGCATTGCTACGAGGATGAATGCCATTCAATAATCATATGTTGCTTTGCTCGAAGCTATGGCCAAGTTATGTTAATGTTTATCTCCAATAAATTGTTCACCAACTGGGGCAATCTGTAGTTGATCCATCTATTGGTCGAAACGATATGTATGTTGTGCACATGTGCACGGTGTGTGTAGTGACAAGCATATTTGATTTCTTTTCCTGCTTGTGGTAACAGAAAATACATGGTTCATCGTGATATATCTCAGAAGTATAATATGTTTGTGTATTATATGTAGCTTCAGCCATTTTATTGAAACACAACTATGAGACCGGGAACGGTACCACAC
>JAUNZO010003048.1:0-30612 GCA_031894775.1 Chloris gayana | reverse complement strand
CCGGATATATTCTAAAATGTTCGTAGATTTACAGAATGATATCAAAGATCCATCATTTGTAAGAGAAATCGTTAGCAATTTTGATCATGATATGCGATACATGGTTTACATATAACGAAGTTAAATCACCCTCCAACTATTTCCGTCTTCATGGTTCCTAGCACCCTACACACCTCTTCAATCAACCTATTACTAATGCAGTGTCTCCACTATACCGATAATATCTATTGTTACCTCCGGCCCTGGACCATGTGAAACAAATGTTTGGGAACTAGGGAGGGTAACCATGACCCAATTTTAATTATTTTTCTTTTGAAATCAAAGGTTGTGATTAAATTCTTATCTAATCTCCGATGTTGTAAGATAGAGTATTTAGGACTACCAAAGAAAGAGATTTTGTGTTTCACTCATAGATATATAAATACTTAACTATTAATCTAGTATGGTTTAAGAAAAGTATCATGTTTTTGTAATTTGTATTATAGAATTCACGTAACTTTAACCAAACATCAAATTTAGCTGATTCCTGCAATGAAAGTAACATTGGAGCGGGAGGAGATTCAATTTCTGCCTATGTCCAGCATGGAATTAAATGCTATAATAAAATATTAAAATGAAATCATTGATTCACGGGGTAGTTTCATTTATATTTGAAACATGTATGATGTGACACTGCTGGCCGAGCTAAGAGACAGCTGCATGCAACGGTGTAGATGTTCTTATTGCAGAGTTGAATGTCATAGACAAGTGGGCTTTGTTTCCCTCTAAACCAACATTCCAGTGGCTGCGAATGGCACTTCATTATTGGAGGATCATTATCGTCTCATTGCGACCAAAAGGTCAGAAGGTGTTTACGTGTGTTGCTACTCTCTCTCTCTCTCTCTCTCTCTCTCTCTCTCTCTCTCATGAGTTGGTGTACTTTTTATTCTTACACTATGCATTGTCTAATATTTAAGTAGTCGTCATAGGTGCAACTACTGTTTAGTAAATTATAATAGTCCCTTTCATCCTACATTATGCAGAAGAATTCATCTAACTGGAAGGTCTTTAACAACGTTATAGAAAATAAAAGTTTATCACAGCGTATCCGATTCACTGGAATGACCAGCTGATTCATCGTCCATCTCCATTTCACTGCCGCTGAGGGATGAAGTAAGGAGCTTCAATACCTCTCCATTAAAATTGTTGACGTCCGGAAATTTTAGTTTTCAATCAAATTTTGAAATACGTACATACTTTTAGGACGTCAATTAAATTATATGGAGGGGGAATACATGGATCCAAGTTCCAGAAGATCCAACACAGGAAACATGTAGGTGAAAACTTTTTGTTTTGGTTAAATAAAGTCTGTAGGGCGCGCCCCACCAGTTTGTTCAAAAAAGAAAAACATGTAGGTGGGCATCATCCCGGCAAAGAAGCAAAACTCAACAATAACGTCTCATCTATGAACATACAACAAACTATACTCATACACCTGTCTAAAGGTTGCAAGGAGCACGAACCTTGGTGACCTGTGGAGCACGTTCAGATCAGGCTGTGGAGCCAAAGATGTCTACAACTTCGCCCAAGACGAGCATCATCAGGGGTAGTAGGAGTGCGGCCCCTCGTGGTCAGCTCTCTCCCCTGTTCTTCCATCGTATCTAACTTGATCTGTATCATCCCTTCCTCTGATAATCAAACAAACAATCACCAGCTAATCTGGCTTTCTGAATATGGGTTTACTTCAGGGCAACGTGTGCTATATATCATTGGACGGAGTAGGAATGTAGTTGACTTAGCACATATATATAGAAAGAGAATATGCTGCCTGGTAATCAGTTACCTCACACTGTGGTTACTGCATTATTGCTAACTATATGGGGCTCAGTGACAATGTTGCTATACTAAATAATAAGATTCTTTTTCTGTAGACATGCATTGTAGGGTAGGTACAACTTAGTTTATGTTTGTCGCTCTGTCAGGTCTACCAGCTAGACGACCATGACCATGAGATCACTTGAAGCCGGGACGTTGATGCTCAGCTTCTAACATGTTTGCAATATTTGTTAAAAAGAACATCAGCCCAGCCCGGGCAGGACTTTGTCAACCAGATCACGAAGCCCCTCCAAAACATGCTCACCACGCCAGGGATCTCAAGAAGGCGACGCAATCAAGATGCAATAACCCAGGCGCCAAGGCGCAGCAGGAGTCTAGCCAAACTCCCGCTCGAGATCAACCAACAGGCGGCAATCACAGTATGTCAAAGACTGGGCTTCACCGACAGTCAACGGCGTCTCTCAGAAGGAACCATGGACAAGTACACGAAGTTTGTCGACAATCCGCTCAGCAGAAATCAAGTCTGTGCCCTTGCCGCCCTCTTCGGCAAGGAGGTGCTGACTGAGAAGAACTGGGCAAGACGGAGGCCACGGTATTGGCCTGATTATGGGGTGCTTGTGGTCGTATATCTTTATGTCTTGATGGATAATTCTAATGTGCTGATTTGGAATGTTCATGGCTTGAATGACCGCAGCCATACGGACACCGTGCGCAAAGGGGTTCATGCATGCAAACCTAATCTTATTTGTCTTCGAGAATGAAATTAGCCACTACTAGAATAAAGCTCTGTAGCGTCGGACGCTATTTTTGCCACGGTGGCGGTCCTTCGAGGCGTCCGTCGTTAAGAGCAGATGCATCCAGTTGTCCACGACTAAGGGTACAAGTTAGTCGCGGACACCTAGAGCCCGTGGTTACGCTGGCCACAGGCCCGCGACTAACGGGGCCGCGTCGGTCGCGGACTCCGTCGGGCCCGCAGCTATGGCCCGTAGCCCATTTAGTTGCGGGCCTGACAGTGAGGTCCGCTGCAGCCGACCGCCCCTCCTATAAATAGGCGGGGTGCCGAGCCGCACCGCCACCTTATCCGCGCGCGCCGCACCACAACCTAGGGTTAGGTTTTAGTCGGTGGCGGCGCCGCGTCTTCTCCTCTCTCTCCTTCCCCTGCTCCTCCTCCACCTTTGGCATGGGTTGCCGCCATCGGGGCCGCTCCGGGAGCAAGCGGCGCTCCTGGGGCCAGCGGGCGTTGGTCCTCGCCAACGCCCCCATCGAGCTCCCCGCACCGGCGACTCCGCTGCCTCTCTGCTCCCCCGCCGCAGGGGCTCTCTCGCGGCGGTGCGAAGAAGGCGGCGCCGGCGACTCATCCTCCTCTCGGCTCCTCCCGTGGCGGCGCTCGACTCATGCTCCTCCTGCTCCCCTGCGGCGGATCCGGCAGCGGCGGCGGGTCCTCCCGCGGCTCGACGACGGCGGTAGCACCGGAGGCGGCTCCTCCACATCCACGTGCCACAGCACGGGCGGCGTGAAGCGGCGGGACGGGAACGACGCACGGGCGGCGGCGTCTAGGGAGAGTCCCATTAGGGGCCCGCCTTATTTTGTTAGTAGGTTAACGGCGCCGCTCACGGTCCCAAGACTGCCACTGGCGCCTTATTAGGCTAATCCGCCCCGGCGGGCAGTCGCGGTCCTAGGGCCGCGACTAATTTTGCTTGTAATTGGTGACAGGACCTCGGTGGTGTTTAATACGTCCGCCACCGAGGCCCTTTTAACCCGCCGCCACGGAGAAATTGTAGTAGTGAGCAGTGATATCCGAATGTGAGGTCGCTATGTGGGCGAGATTTCAAGGACTACGTGTACCTTCCGGCTGAGGGTACTCGTGGTGGCATTCTCATCACTTGGAGAGATGGAGTGTTTGGTGTGGTAGATCAATGGCGAGTACATTGCCACTCAGTCTCGGTTAACTTCCGGCAGGAGAAGAAACTCGTGGTGGTTTACAGGTGTTTATGGGCCACACCGAGGATTTAGAAAAGGTCGCCTTACTAGAACAACTGCCGGAAGTTAGGAATCAATGGTCGTGGGCGATTGCCGGTGATTTCAATATGATTTATTCCTCGGAAGACAAGAACAACACCAACTTAAAAAGAGCCATGATGGGCGGATTCTGGCGCTTCATCAATGATCTAGAGCTGAAGGAGATTCCACCTATCAAGATTGATAGGGTGTTGTGCACAGCAGATTGGGGGGAATTGTACCCGGAATGCATGCTGCAGAGCCAAGCTTCCAAAATCTCTGATCACTGTCCCTTATTGCTAAGCTTGCATGAGAATATTCATGGTAAAAGGCGGTTCCAGTTTGAGAGTTATTGGAGGAAGGTGGATGGGTTCTTAGAAGAAGTGGCTGCATCATGGAGAGCTCCTGCCCGCTGGAGCATATCTCACTTAAGCTCAAGTGGCTCACGAGAGCCCTTCAATCATGGAGTTAAAAGAAGGTCGGCCATATTAATACGCAGCATGCTCTATCGCGGGAAGTACTACACTGGCTAGAAATTGCGCAAGACCGGAGGGCGTTGACGGCAGAAGAAACTTGGCTGCAGCCACAATTGAAGCTACAGTGTTTGGTGTTGGCCTCTCTGGCGAGGGAAATTGCGGGTCTCAGATCACATATTCACTTCCGAAAGGATGGTGGTGCCAATACCACGTTGTTCCATAGTCAAGTTGGTTTTCGAAAGCGCAAGAATTTCATTCCTAAATTGCTACAAGATGATCAGGTAGTCACATTGCAGCAGGAGAAACAACAGGTCATGTTCAACTACTTTGACGGCTTGTTGGGTACGGCAGCACCAAGGGTGAGTACTCTGGACCTCTCGGTGTTCCATAGGGCCGGGATTGACCTCTCAGAACTTGAAGCTATCATCACGGAAGAGGAGGTGTGGGAAACAATCAAAACTCTCCCGGCTGACACGCGCACCAGGACCAAACAAATATACAGGGAAATTTTATAAGGCCTGCTGGCAGATAATTATACAAGATTTCATGGCAGTGATCGTTACAGCAGGGAGACACCCGTAAATTGTGGCTCCTCAACTCAGCTTTCCTCACTTTGATCCCGAAGAAACCTAAAGCAATGCTCCCAAAGGATTTTTGGCTGATAAGTTTGATTAATAGCTTAGCCAAGTTCATGAGTAAAATCTTGGCAAATCGGTTGGCACCATATCTCAACTCCCTAGTGGCTGCTAACAAGAGTGTGTTTGTTCACGGCAGATGTTTGCACGACAACTACATATTGGTTCAGCAGACGATCAAGTCCTTACATTGTCATAAGGTGTCGAGCCCCTTCCTCAAGCTAGATATCTCGAAGGCTTTTGATTCTGTGTCTCGGTCATTTCTTCCGGAGATTCTAGATCATTTGGGTTTTGAACCAAGATTGTGTAATCTGATCTCCAACTTACTTCAGACTTCCTCCATGAACATCCTTGTCAATGGGAAGCCGGGTGAGAGGATAAGATGTGAACGTGGACTCTGACAGGGAGACCCGCAGTCACCAATCCTTTTTATGGTGATGGATGTCATCAACGGTTGATGTGTTAAGGCTGGAGAGCTTGGACTGTTACAACCATTGTCGCACCGCAACATTTCTCAGTGAATCTCTTTATGCTAATGATGTGGTGTTATTTTTTACACCGGTGAAGGAGGAGATGGAACTGTCAATGTGTATCCTTTCTAGCTTTGGAGAAGCCTCAGGATTGCGTACCAATTTCGCAGAAAAGTTATGTGATACCAATTCAGTGTAACCAACCCCAAATTGAAATGGTTGAGTCATGCCTTGTTTAGCAGCTACATTCCCGTGCACCTATCTTGGGCTTCCAATTTCAAACAAGAAGCTCTCTAAGTGTGATCTCCCATGGATTGAGAAAATTGGGAATAAGCTACTAGGTTGTCGAGCGTCTATCATGAATCTTGTCGAGAGGACAGCTTGGATTATATTTGTTCTATCGGCTATACCTATTCATCTCCTGATAGCTCTCAACGATTCAAAATGGTTTATTCAGGCAGTGGACAAGTTGCGGTGACGATACATTTGGAAGGTATAAATAAGGCAAACAGTGGTATCTGTCGAGCAGCTTGGGATAAGGTGCAGCATCCACTTGATCTTTGTGGTCTTGGGATCCTCAACATGGAAGTCATGAGCTGGGCATTGCAGATTTGTTGGTTGTGGCTCTTAAAGACTGACCCGGAGAGGCCTTGGCAGGGACTAGAGATTAAGGTATAACCTAATACTTCATCACTTTTTAATGTGGCAATGGAAACTTATGTCGGCAGGGGTGACACCACCTTGTCCTGGACTGAGAAGAGGCTAAAGTGTTGTTCAGTTGCGGACCTAACTCCCCTGGTAGTGGCGGTAGTTCCATCCAATCTCCAAAAATAACATAGAGTGGCACAAGCTCTACTTGATTACACATGGCAACAAGACATACAAGGTGGTTTGTCGATGATTTGGATCTTTGAGTATTTTCAGCTGTGGGATGTGGTACATAAGGTTGCTATGTCCGAGGAAGATGATATTCATGTGTGGCACTTTTAAGGGATCAGGAGTTTACTCCACCAATTCAGCTTATAGGGCCTTTCACCAAGGTGCCATAACATTTGAGCCATGGGGATGCTTGTGGAAATCCTGGGCACCGCCAACATGCAAAGTATTTTATTTGGCTCACCGTACACAATAGATATTGGACAGCTTATCATCTTGCCAAGAGAGGCCTTCTCATCCTGCTAAGTGTCCACTCTGTGATCAGGAAAATGAAGATACTCAGCACTTATAGACATCATGTGTGTTCGCTCATCAAGTGTGGCATGAGTTTCTCGCTCCATTGGGCCTGCAGCACCTGACCCCAGGATGGAGGAGCAACTCCTTTGCAGAATGGTGGAGGACAGCCATCAAGCAAGTTCACAAGAGCAAGAGAAACTGCGTCAACATCATGTTGAAACACAGAAATTCCTATGTGTTTGAAGGGGCCAGACCAGGTCTTGTTGCTCACCTTGGCATGATCAGAGAAGAGCACCATTTGTGGTGTCTGGTAGGGGCCAAGGGATTGAGTAGACTGATTGGTCCGCAGCTGGGTCGGCTGGAGGAGATAGGCTTGAACCTGTTGCTGGTCTGTAGTGTTTTTTTTTTTTGTCAGGTCTCACCCCTCCTGTTTTTTCTTTATCAAGCACAAACTTTTGTAATTTAACATCCCTCACAGCTAGGCTCGTGTTATACCACACTTTCTGCACAAGACACTACTACACTAGAGGCCTGCAATAGCGGCCATTTTGGCGCTGCAATAGCAGCTAATGTGGCTGCTGCTATATAAACGATATTACAGGCCTCTTGTCAGCACTATTAGCCAGACTTGGCCGATATTGCTATGTCACAATAGTATTAGCCAGGATGATGTCACAATCCTGAATTCCTGATATTGATGATGGTGACAACAATTTTGGGCATGATGAAGTCACACGAACCAATATTGATGATGGTAACGACCATATCAGACCGACTGATATCAGACAGCCCAATGTTTATGTGGATAGCAATACTATCGGACACAAAGACATCACACGGACAGATATATTGATCTAGCTAGATAAATGCAATATCTGCAAAGGTGACATCACCTGAGCCGATACTACTTTTGTAAACATCCATATCAGACATGATAATGTCAAGATGGCCGAGTCTCAATAGTAGTATCGGCTCAGATGACATCACCATGCCTGATGTTGGTTTGTACACTATCAATATCGGTCATGTTGTTGTCATATCGCCGATATGGCTAATTCACTCAACAATATTGTTAGGATGACATCAGCATGCTCCATTTTGCTCTCTCTTCTGTAACTGGTCCATTTTTTCTTTTCATTCATTTACCCTTACTCAAAATACAAACTATAACAGATTTCATACACTGAGATATAACAACAGATTTCATGCATAGATATGTAATAACAGGTTTCATTCAATGGAAATGTACATATATTAACAAAATTATTCATCCACAACCATAAACTTCATGATCCACAAAAGTATTTGCCCACAAGTTCATACACCAAGCCACACAAGTTCATACACCATCAAAATCACAAGTTTTTTTTTGACCTGAATACAGTAGGAGAGACTCCTATTGCCTGAACTTTTTATTAAAAAAGAAACAGAACCAGACTGTACAAAGCCACTGGAGGCAAAAGAAGAGAAAAGAAAGGAAAAGAGAAGAGTCAAATAGGGGGCTCGGGAGGTTGTAAGCTATCTATCCAACTTGAAACACTATCTCTGTCTCGTAGATCTAAGTCTATGTACTTGTAACTTAATCTCTTCAGAGAAAGCCTCGCACCAGGAGTTTACAGAGGGTACAATGTTATCGAAGATAAGCCTGTTTCTTTGCTTCCATATGTGCCAGGTTGCAATTATGAAAATTTCCATGAAGTGTGGACCTTGGAATGTTCTCTTCCCTTGCTGCAACATGTCATAAAACTCCATATTGGTGTCCCATTCTATTCCAATTTGTGTCCAACAGTTGGTACTGTAGGTGCATGTGAAGAATAAGTGAAACGTTGTTTCCTCCTCGTGTAGCATACAAACTTGACAGTTGTAGTTATTTCCTTGCACCGTCATCCTTTTCCTTCTCGAGTATATTTCTAGTGTTCAGTCTGTCTAGAAAAAGAAGCCATGTGAAGATTTTGGTCTTTTTTGTGCATTTGGATTTCCAAATCCATTGGAGTGGAGCTGGTGGTCTTATGGCTAAGAAAGGTATGAGATAGAACTTGGCTGTTGAGTAAGTTCTTGATCCCCAAATGTAGGTCCATTCGTCATTTTGCTGATTCTGATGTATTTGCTGGATAATGGCATTCAGCTGTAGCAGTTCTTCATATGCCTCAGTGCTCATAGGTAGATGAAAGTTGGCTGCTATGTCTGAATTGGCTAGGTATGATTCCACTGACACTTTAATGTTTTTGGCATATGTGTATAATCTGGGTAGCTCTTCATGTAGATTGTGATTATTCCAGGTGTCATGCCAAAGCATGACTGTTTTTCCATCTCCAACTTTGCATTTTGCAATGCCTCTATAGTGGTTTGCATAGGAAATGATATCTTTCCACCAAAAGGAGCATTTCACAGCTGTTTCATGTGGTCCATGTCCTTCTGATGTGGACTAGGGTCCCGATCTTCCGAAAGGTTCAGATAACTCTTGATTTGGCGAAGATGTGACACGTCGATCCGGCTCCTGAACAACACGTTCGAACCCCGCAATCGCAGCACCACGTCCTCTATGGTTATCAATCGGCGTTGCACGGTTGACCTCGCCCAGAAGGCTAATCCCTACCTACGAATCAAGAACACAAGCAAGAACAAGAAAGAACGCAACCAAATTTGCAGATATATGATTAATCTTACAAGTTGGGGTCTCACAAACCGATGAACGGCGAAACTGTCTAAGCAGAATAATCTAAGCAAACCCCAACCTTAACATGGGTGGTGGCTGCTGCCAATAAAGACTTGGGGACGTGCAAGAACCCCCTGGACGCTCCCCTAATGGGCTCACACGAGATACACGGCCCAAAGGCCAAAAACGGTGACGCAGCACCAAAAACAGATTCTGGACATTCCAATGTTTCCATGATTCCCGGCGCCTCCGGATAAATTTTGACGTGGGACCGGTTCCACTGGCAAGCTTATTAAATTATCTTTCCATCCATATGTAGAACGTCCAAATCCGACTTCGTATGCGATCTGGGCGTCTATTTTAATTCAGACTGTTCCTGGACTCCAGACTCGAAGTCGACTTGGTTTGGGCCTCCACAATGCCTTGCGCCTCTTGCTGGACCTCCACGCTTCCAAGCCCTAGTCCATTCATATTATGGTCCTCTCCTTGATTCCTAATCATAATAAAATCATTAGGTAGCAAACTATTCTCAAAATTATGAAAGGAATGACTTAGGAACGAGCTCACCTCAAAATTTAATTGTCGGGCGCGAGCTCTAGTGATTGGTCCTTGAATGTTCAGCGGAGGAGTGTCATTTGTATCCAAAGGAGTGATGTCCTCATCATCCCCCGGCCCCCTCTTGAATCGGAGTCGTCCTCGACTCAAGCTCATGCTCCTCACCCAAATAAGGCTTCAAATCTGCAGTGTTAAAAGTGAAACTAACCCAGAACTCGGGAGGCAACTCAAGTTTATATGCATTATCATTAATCTTCTCAATTATCTTGAAAGGACCAGCAGCTCTAGGCATTAACTTAGACTTTCTCAACTCAGGAAACCGATCCTTTCTCAAGTGCAACCATACTAAATCACCCGGTTCTAATTTAACTTCCCTTTTACCTTTACTACCAGCAATCTTATACTTTTCAGTCATCTTTTCAATGTTGTGCTTAGTTGTTTCATGCATTTTTAAAATAAACTCAGCACGTTCCTTAGCATCAAAGTGAACTCTCTCATTAGTAGGCAAAGGCAAAATATCAATAGGAGCACGGAGATTAAAACCATACACTACCTCAAAAGGACTTACCTTGGTGGTCGAATGTGTTGCACGATTGTATGCAAACTCCACATGAGGCAAACATTCCTCCCACATCTTCAGATTTGTCTTTAAAATAGCTCTCAACATGGTGCCCAATGTGCGGTTCACTACCTCGGTTTGGCCATCAGTTTGTGGGTGACATGTTGTAGAGAACAACAACTTCGTTCCCAACTTATTCCATAGAGTGCGCCAAAAATGACTCAAGAATTTGGTGTCACGATCTGAAACAATAGTAGAAGGCATACCATGCAAACGAACAATCTCTTTGAAAAATAGATCAGCAATATGAATAGCATCATCACTCTTATGACAAGGTATAAAGTGAGCCATCTTAGAAAATCTATCCACGACAACAAAAATACTATCCCTCCCCCTCTTAGTCCTAGGCAGTCCTAAAACAAAATCCATAGAAATATCCGCCCAAGGTATTGAAGAAACAGGAAGGGGCATATACAAACCATGTGGATTCAAGCGAGACTTCGCTTTTTGACAAGTAGTGCAGCGAGCCACAAAACGCTCAACATCTCTTCTCAACTGTGGCCAAAAGAAGTGTGTGGCCAACACATCCGCCGTCTTCTTTGCACCAAAATGTCCCATCAATCCGCCTCCATGCGCTTCCTGTAACAACAAAAGACGAACGGAACCAACTGGAATGCAAAGACGGTTAGCTCTAAACAAATATCCATCATTTATCACGAACTTGTTCCATGTACGACCCTCTCTACAATGCAGCAAAACATCTTTAAAACCAGCATCAAGAGCATATTGTTCTTTAATTGATTCAAGCCCAAAAATGTGACAATCAAGGTGTGACAACATAGTGTATCGTCTAGACAAAGCATCGGCAATCACATTATCCTTCTCTTTTTTATGCTTGATAATATAAGGAAAAGACTCAATAAACTCAACCCACTTAGCATGTCTACGGTTCAAATTACTTTGAGAACGAATATACTTAAGCGCTTCATGATCAGAATGAATAACGAATTCCTTAGGCCATAAATAATGACGCCATGTTTGCAAAGAACGTACAAGAGCATATAATTCTTTGTCATACGTAGAATAATTCAAAACAGGGCCAGTTATCTTTTCACTAAAATAAGCAATAGGTTTGCCATTTTGCATCAAAACACCACCAATGCCAATACCACTAGCATCACACTCAAGTTCAGAAGTCTTACCGAAATCTGGTAGTTGCAGCAGCGGTGCATGTGTAAGCTTGTCCTTCAAAGAGCTAAAGGACTCGTCTTGTGCTTTGCTCCATTGAAACACAACACCATTCTTTGTCAACTCATGCAACGGTGCAGCGATAGTGCTGAAATCTTTGACAAAGTGGCGTTAGAAACCTGCAAGACCAAGAAAACTTCGAACCTGTGTGATGGTTTGGGGCTGCGGCCAGCTAGCAATAGCATCAATTTTCTTGTCATCCACCTCTATACCCTGTGGAGTAACAACATAGCCAAGAAAAGAAACTCGATCGGTGCAAAAGGTGCACTTCTCAAGGTTAGCAAATAAACGTGCATTTCTTAAAGCAGTAAAAACAGCACGTAAATGATCCATATGTTCATCTAAAGACTTGCTGTAAATCAAGATATCATCAAAGTAAACCACCACAAAACGCCCAATAAAAGCCCTCAAAACCTCATTCGTTAAGCGCAGGAAAGTACTAGGTGCATTAGTTAACCCAAAAGGCATTACTAACCACTCATACAATCCGAATTTAGTTTTAAAAGCTGTTTTCCATTCATCTCCAAGTTTCATTCTAATTTGGTGGTAACCACTACGCAAGTCAATTTTAGTGAAAATTAGAGAACCGCATAACTCATCAAGCATGTCGTCTAGCCTAGGAATAGGATGACGATAGCGAATAGTAATATTGTTAATGGCTCTACAATCAACACACATGCGCCAACTACCATGTTTCTTAGGAACCAAAAGTGTAGGAACAGCACAAGGACTAAGGCTTTCTCGTACATACCCGCGGTCCAAAAGGTCTTGGACTTGTCGCTGAATTTCCTTTGTCTCCTCGGGGTTGGTCCTATAAGCAGCACGGTTTGGCAAGGTAGCTCCCGGAATCAAATCAATTTGATGTTCTATTCCTCTCAAAGGTGGTAATCCAAGAGGAATCTCAGCTGGAAAAAATATCCTCAAACTCCTGCAAAAGGTCGGTGATAGCAGAAGGCAAAGAGCTAGCAATATCATCAAAGGAATACAAAGCATGTTTGCATATCAAAGCATAAAAAATATCATCATTAGAAATTTCAGCAAGGTCTGATTTTGTAGCAAGCATAACACGGCCTTTCAAATTAAGAGAAATACTTCAGTGAGCATAGGGGCATGTGCCCACCCTAGCTTTTCTCTTAATTGTGGTTAAATATAAATATTGAATCTCTGGTTATATTATTAAACATGTCGGACTAGTTGTAAATGTGTTGTCAAATCATAAGTTGAAGTACAAAAACATCAAATTCTGGTAAATTCATGAAATTTTGTTAAATTTGATGAATTTGTCAGAATTTGATATTTTGTACTTCAATTTATGAATTGACAACATGTCTACAACTAGTTTGATATGTTTAATAGTATAATCAGAGATTCAATATTTATATTTAACCATAACTAATAAAAAAGCTAGGGTGGGCACATGCCAATATGCCCACAAAAGTCATTCTCTCAAATTAATCCCATCTCCCATAGAAATAGGTGCAGACTTATCCTTTATAGGTGGGAAAACTGAATTAGCAACTTGCTGATTTTCAGATTTAGAATTATTCAAAGAAGCAGCTCGCTCTCTATCAGCTTGTACAATTTCAGCAGGGGTCAAAGGTACTAAAGTAATTTTCTGTCCTTTATGCATAAAAATGTATTTATTACTTCTACCATGGTGTGTAGCATCATTATCATGTTCCCAAGGACGACCCAATAAAAGTGAACAAGCTTGCATAGGAACCACATCACAATCAGCATAATCCGAATAAACACCAATGGAAAAAGGAACTCTACAAGTTTGTGTTACCTTAGCTTTTCCCGAGTCGTTTAACCATTGAATGTGGTATCGATGAGGATGTGGTCGTGTGGCCAAACCAAGCTTCTCAACCAGATCTGAACTCACCAAGTTGTTGCAGCTTCCTCCATCAATGATCACACGTGCTCGTCGATTCTTGATGACGAAGAAAATCTGGAACAAGTTGTGGCATTGTATCTTTTCAGAAGTCTGAATTTGCCTGCTAAGTACACGCTGTACAATGATGTTCATGAAACCTGAAGTGTCCTCTCCACCAAGTACATGGCCCTCATTGGTGTCATCGGCGACTTCGTCTTCATCATCATCTTCTATGTCGGAGGTGCTAATGTATCCTCCATCTTCGGTGGCCACGTATGCCCGCTGACTTGGGCAATCCTTCTGCACATGGCCCAGTCCATGGCAGCGGTGGCACTGAATGTTGGAAATGCGTCCCGTCGAGGCGACCGATGAAGCACTTTGAACAGGACCACTGCACAGAATTTTTACCTGAATTTGCAGGGCGTGTAGGAAGGTGCATGTGGGGCTGCCATAACACCACTCGCGGACGCGGGAGGCCGTTTGCTTGCTGGTGGAGATGGCCGGAAAGAAAACCCCGAAGACGGTGTCGACCGTGGGGTGTAAGAAGGCCTGCTTGTACTGTTGCTCCTCTGTTGCTTCTCCCGTCCCTGCAATTCTTTCTCTGCAAGCATAGCAAACTGGAACAACTGATTGATGGTGTTAAACTCCTTATAATCAACAATGTCCTGTATATCACGTCTCAAACCAGAGTAAAAACGAACAATAGAGCTCTGATTATCCTCTACTATCATGCAGCGTTGTAAACCCTTTTGAAGCTCACCATAATAGTCCTGCACAGATTTATCCCCTTGTTCTAAGCGCTGAAGTTTTTGCGTAAATCTCTATGATAAGAAGGAGGGACAAAACGATCACGCATAGCTTCCTTAAGTTGAGTCCAAGTTACGGGAATATCATGAGCGAGTTAGAGAATTCCACCAAACGATAGCAAAATATTTAAATTCGCTAGTGGCTTGTCTAACTCTATGCTGCTCGGGAACTAGGTGCCCACTAAATTTTTGCTCTACTTGTCATCTCCCAATCAAGGTAACCCTCCGCATCATATTGCCCCGAAAAATGTGGAATAGTAAATTTAATCTTAGCATAAGGATCATCGGGGGCTCGATTATTGTTACCTTGTTGTCGATGTTGGCCACCCATACCTTGGGTGTTCTGTTGTAGACGCCGGTGAAGCCTTTGTGCTCGTATAGCCTTTACTGCTAGAGTATTAACCGTGTACTGTCATCTTGGACAACCGCTTATCCATCCGCTCAATCTGGTTGCCGAGATTGAGTTTGTTGATGCCGTCGGTAACGGCTTTGTTAATAGCTTCTGTCATCTCCTCACGTGCCATGTCAAGAACAGACTGAAGCTGCCCTTGACTAACACACTCGTGGAAATCTTTAGGGGTGCCAACATCTGCATCATCTCCTGCCATAGCAAATACCAAAACAGGAACAAACAGTGAAGGTTATCCCTAATAAACACTACTACTATGGTGGACAGTGGTGACTCTCACAAAAGCAAATGGAACGTCTTACCAAGTTCCTACAAGGGTCTTACCAAGCAAGGAAAAGGATACCTAGAAGGCGTGTACCACGATTGCAAGGGTCAAAAACCTGTGCTGTCCAGAAGTAGTATGTGGAGCTAGGAGGGCCAAATATGTGAGTGGAACACAATTCAAAAACAGATAGTAATGCTGAATAAATGTCCAAAGCTACTTGTCCTTAGTTGCTTGTCTACACGTATCCTAGAACAGTAGTGCAGGCAAAGCAAGGATGACAGGCACAAAGGAAAACAAAGCAAAAGGTAACTAGCAAGGAAGAAACAGCAACTAGACACAAAAAACAGGCCGAAACCCTGTTTTGTCTTTTAGCACTAGTAGAAATCATAAATTTTTGTTTTTTTGATATTTTTCTTCCACTCGGAGGCAACAAAATAGGAACCACGCAAAGTTTCAGGTCAAACAGAGAAGGAATGTGACCTACAGATTTTCTCGTAAGATGCAGCGGCGACGGGTTCTAAACTTTTTTTCCTCGGATCAGTGGGCTTAACTTTTTTATTATTATTTTTTGAGATTTTTCCTGCCCAGCGAAGCGGGGATGAGCAGATGCGAAATTTTTTTCTACCCAATTTCAAAAAAAAATTGCCTAATTTCGAGTCCGTATGCGAAAGTTAGGCTGTTTGAAGGAGAGGACTCCGAATTAGGGTTTCGGTGGACGGAATTGCAATCGGGTAGGATTTTTTTTTTGTTTCTTTTTTTTTTTGACGATTAATGTATGCAACGGAAACGGAGGTCTTGATCGTGGGGTGTTGAGTTCTAGATGAAAAGGGTGGGAGTGTAGGGTGGGACTATGGTGGATGCAGCGAAGGTGACAAAAACTCCCGAGACAGAGTAAACTTGAGGGAATTCGGCTAGGGTTTCGAGGGGCACAAAACTGACGACAACACACGACCTAAACCAGCAACAAAACAATCACTAGAACACAAACTCAACACTACGGACTCTAAAATTGAAACATGCAAAGGCTAAACACGGCTTGGACAGGATGAACCGTAAAACTAAAAAAAATTTGGCTTTTTCGTGGATGATAGGATAATAAAGAAACAAACTAAACTAAAGGTAGGGCGAACCTGACGGTGCACCTGAAGCTCTGATTACCACTTGATGTGGACTAGGGTCCCGATCTTTCGAAAGGTTCAGATAACTCTTGATTTGGCGAAGATGTGACACACGTCGATCCAGCTCCTGAACAACACGTTCGAACCCCGCAATCGCAGCACCACGTCCTCTATGGTTATCAACCGGCGTTGCACGGTTGACCTCGCCCAGAAGGCTAATCCCTGCCTGCAAATCAAGAACACGAAGAACGCAACCAAATTTGCAGATGTATGATTAATCTCACAAGTTGGGGTCTCACAAACCGATGAACAGCGAAACTGTCTAAACAGAATAATCTAAGCAAAACTGAACCCTAACATGGATGGCGGCTGCTGCTAATAAATACTTGGGGACGTGCAAGAACCCCCTGGACGCTCCCCTAATGGGCTCACATGAGATACACGGCCCAAAGGCCAAAAACGGTGACGCAGCACCAAAAACAGATTCTGGACGTTCCAATGTTTCGATGATTCCCGGCGCCTCCGGATGAATTTTGACGTGGGACTGGTTCCACTGGAAAGCTTATGAAATTATCTTTCCATCCATATGTAGAACGTCTGAATCCGACTTCGTATGCGATCTGGGCGTCTATTTTAATTCAGACTGTTCCTGGACTCCGAAACAGACTCGAAGTCGACTTGGTTTGGGCCTCCACAATGCCTTGCGCCTCTTGCTGGACCTCCACGCCTCCAAGCCCTAGTCCATTCATATTATGGTCCTCTCCTTGATTCCTAATCATAATAAAATCATTAGGTAGCAAACTATTCTCAAAATTATGAAAGGAAAGACTTAGGAACGAGCTCACCTTAAAATTTAATTGTCGGGCGCGAGCTCTAGTGATTGGTCCTTGAATGTTCAGCGGAGGAGTGTCATTTGTATCCAAAGGAGTGATGTCCTCATCACCTTCTGTGTAGTATGTATTCCAAATGAGATTTACCCAGGGGATATCTTTCGTGTTGTAGAATTTATCCAGATGTTTTAGCAGTAAAGCTTCATTCAGAAGTTTGATGTTTTTAATACCCAATCCTCCTTTTTCTTTTGGGATAGTACATTTGTTCCATGCCACTAAGGCCTTTCCCCTTGCGTCCATCTCTCTTCCTCTCCACGGTGCCCCTCTAGCAAGCTTATCAATGTGGTCAAGAACCGTTGTGTGTAGTTTGAGGGTACACATTGCATATACTTGGAATAGTACGAACTGCTGAGTTTATGTATGTGGCCCTCCCGGATAGAGCAAGGAAGGTGCTGGTTGCTGGCAGCTTTCTTTCAATTTTGCTCAGAATTGGTGCATGCTCTTGCACTGTTGGTTTAGTGGTGCCTAGGGGCAATCCAAGGTATGTGAACGGGAGAGAACCTACTGAGCACCTAAAGGTAGCTGCTAGTATTTGTATCTCCTCTGAGCCTGTGTTGACTGGCACCATGCATGATTTCCTAAAATTAACTTTAAGACCTGTGGACCTGGAGAATTTGTTGAGGATGGCTTTGAGGTTGAAAAGCTCTCTTTGTGATGCCTTCATGATCAGGATTGTGTCATCTGCATACTTGTACTATTGGATAATCCTGTTCATTGCTGTTTTGCATTGGGAGGGTTAGCAGCCCTAGTTGATGAGCTTTGTTGATGATAGCTTGTAGAAGATCTACCGCTAGTACAAACAGCAGAGGAGATAGTGGGTCTCCCTGCCTTACCCCCCCCCTTTTGCATTGGATTGAGGATCCTGACACCCCATTCAATAGAATCGATGTTGTTGCTGAACTTAGAATGCTCTGTACCCATTAAATCCATTTGTCATCAAAACCCAGCTGTTGCAGCATGTGTAGAATCACTGAATGCTCTACGGTATCAAATGCTTTTTCAAAGTCCAGTTTGAGTATGATGATCTTTTCTTTTGATTGATGGCACTGATGTAGATATTCATAGGCCCATGCAAGGCAATCCTGTATTGATCTAGTTTTGATGAACCCATATTGATTCATGTGTATCGGAGGGATGATCACCTTTTGCAGCCTATTTGCCATCAATTTTGTGAGTAGCTTCAGCACCGAGTTTAATAAGGAGATGGGCCTGTAGTCATTTGTTGTAACTGGGCTGTTTGTTTTGGGGATCAATGTGATGAAAGCACTGTTTATGGATTGTAGCTGAAGAGAACCTTCATGAAAGCTTTGACATAGTTGATAGAAGTCTTCCTTTATTACGTGCCAGCATTTTTTGAGGAACATACCATTGAAACCATACTGGACCAGGTGATTTATCACTTGGCATCTCCTTTATGACTGCATCAATTTCTTCTCTTGTGAATGTTGCACTAACCTGGTCCAGGTTTTCATGTCTTGGGATTAACTGTTGCAGATCAATGCATGTGAGGTTGGTCTGATTTCCCTATTCTTTCTCTCGTATGTTTGGTGGAGCAGTGCTGCCTTTTCATTATGTGCGGTGAGTATTCTGCCATCTTCTGTTTCTAGCTGGGTTATTGTGTTGATTCTGAACCTTTCTGTTGCTGCTGCATGAAAAAACTTTGTGTCTTCATCCCCAAACTTAACCCATCTCACTGTGAATCGTTTTCTCCAATACTCATTTTGGTACTTAAGCAAGGTCATGATGTGTTTCTTGAGGATGCTTCTGAAGTTGGCTTCTTGTAGAAACAAGGCCCTTTGTTCCTCTAATTTATCTAGTGTAGACAGCACCTCATTGCAGTTTTTTATTAGCTTTGCTAGCTTGGATATATTGTGACTCCATATCTTGAGATCTCTTCTCAAGTTTTTGAACTTGGCCACTATTTTACTTGCAATGTTTTGTCCTCTCACTGGTTTCTGCCAACTGTGTTGTATAAGTTCAAAGAACCCGGGGTGTTCAACCCAAAAATTTTCAAACCTGAAGATCCTTGCTTTAGGGATGCTAGTGCCTATTTGAATGCAGCAAGGGATGTGATCTGAAGTGGGCTTGGCCATGGGTATCATGAGAGTTTTGGAAATTGTATAGCCCAGTTAACTGATGTGAAGCACCAATCCAATTGAACTAACAAAGGGTCTTCTTGCATGTTACTCCAGGTATATTGTCGACCTTTCAATGGTATTTCCATCATTCCCAACTGGTCTATGGCTTGATTGAATAATAGAGTGTCATTGAAGTTCCCTCCATCTCTATTTCTGTTGTCCATAGATCTATAAAAGTTAAAGTCCCCCATGATGATCCAATGTTCCTCTTCCTGAATCTCCAACTCTGCAAACCAGGTTATGAATTCCTCTCGATCTGGCCCTGTGCATGGACCATAAACTGCAGTTAAGATGAAACTCTCTGCATTGTGTGTAGAAGTGAGTTTGACTGTGATAGCATATTTGAGGTTGTGGAGGACTTGTCCTGTAAACAGATTTCTAGCCCATCCTATGATGATCCCACCTGACATGCCTTGTGATGGGTGATAAGCAAACTGGTTGAACCTTTTGGGAGCCCACTTTCTGATTTTTGAATGGTCAATCTGTTGCATTTTAGTTTCCTGCAGACAATAGATTGCACATCCACTTTCAATTATTTTGGCTCTTACTGCTCGCTGTTTTTCATCTGCATTCAGTCCTCCGATATTCCAGTTAAGGATGTTCCAATCCATATGCACATGATTTCTATTGGTGTTACTGCTTTGATTGTTGCTGTTTTGTTGTTGATTTGGATCCATATATGTTTTGTTGATCTTTGTGGTGAGCTTTACCCTCGTAAAGGTTAAAGATAGTGTGAATGTGCATGGTCTGAGCAGCAAGGTACCGTGTAATTCGAAGCAAAGATAACTGAATCAACAGAGAGAGAGAGATCTAGCTAGCATTCTCAACTTAACTAACAAGAGATCTAAAACAGGGATGCTCCCTACGCAGTAGACCGAACTTGAATCATTACATGAAAGAAAGGAACTAGAAAAGGGACTAAGATAAGAGCTTGGGCTGCTGGTGATGATGCCCTGTTGAACCCAGAAATTGTTAGGTTGACTAATCATTATTCTGATTGGCCTCCTGCACCCTTGACTTTTCTCTTCTGGTATCTGGTCCTGAGTCTTCTCGGTTAGCAACAACTCTTGGGCCACCTCCTCAGGAGATATGCCACATACTTCCACAGCCACTTCCTGAATGGCCTGAATGGAGATTTTAGGGACTATCAGGCCCTCCTCAATTTCTTTGCTAGTGCGAAATTTGATTGGTCCCAGAAACATCTCATTGATGGTTTGAGTTGATGCTGCAGCAAGCTGAAGAACTTGTGCAATACCTTCCTGACGAGTGCTGCTATGGAGTTGCTGGCTTCGGATACCTGGGATCAACTGTTGCTTGTGCCCTTCATTGAGGTCACTCATCCTTGAGCTTCTTCTTAGGTCTTTTGTTGTCACTGGTACCATAGCCTTTTCCCTGATCTTTCTCTTCTTGTTCTTATTCTTATTCTTGTTTTTACACTGATAAGTGATCTCAATGATCCTGTTGTGCACAAATTTGAGCATGTTGAACCTTTTCCTTTTATATACTATATCTGCAGCTCTTCTTCTCTTCTTCTCTGTGTTTGTGTTGCTGATCTAGTTTTGCTCCTGTTCATTCTGATGAGGGGCCTGCACTTGTTCAATGTGTGGAACAGGTGGGCCTTCTATCTGATTGGGCAGCTGAGCAGAACCTTGCGAGCTTTGAGTGCGTTGCTGCTCTGGAGTGAGATCCATCTAGTTTCCTTGTTGGTGCACTTGGGCAGCTGGTAGGTAGTCAGGCCACTAAAATTCTTCCAGATTCTGCACAGGCTGTAGTTCCTCTGGGTTGAGCTGTTGCTGCAGTTGATTTGGCGGCTGTTGCTGCTGCTGGACTCCAAATGACTGCTGCTGTTCTTGAGTGGCTGGTTTAAGCTGTTGTTGTTGATGGTGATGTGGTTGATTCTGTGCAATGACAAAGAAGGCCGGGCCAGCTGATAAGTGATCCGGCTAATTGAAGTGCTGAATGTCATGCACAGGTAGCTGCTGGTGTTGCTGCCGAGCTGACTGGGCTGACTGGAGTGCACCTTCGGCCGGCAAGTTCATACCACCAAGCACCACAAGTTCACAAACAGGTCATTCACAAAGTTCATTTTCCATCATCACCTAGTCACCAACTTCAATCTAGTGCTTCAAGCTTATTCTCTTCTACCTTCAAGTTCCCATCAATAAGCTTCTTAGGGCATCCGGTCCCAAAATAATAAGAAACTTCTTCATGTTGGGCTAGCACACTCTCCGAGTCATGGTATGCTCCCCAAGGCTAGATTATCTCTTGCATCATGAAGCGGAGCAGCTTACATCCAATGATATATATTGAGGAAATTTTCCTCAAAATGACTTATATCCTTGGAACTCTTATCTGGCTGCATGTATCAAGTAAACAATTATTAAGATTGTGTTTGGAAAACAAAGAAATTTGGAGTCAATATGCAATTAAATACCTGTTACTTACATTTTGAAGCTATACGGTTCTTAAATGTGGGGAAATTCTTGTACTACCATTTGCAAGAGGATATGTAACTGGAGATGTAGTAGCCACAATTCATACTCCCGGGAGCTTGATTCTTACACTGAGAACTAAATGAAAAGTTAAGTTCCATGACAATTGAAATAGGAATAGAATGATATAAATTGTAAAAATTACATTGCTACATTGCCCAAAAAGTTAGCCATTTTTATTCTCCTGTTATGATGGCCCCTGCCAGCAAGTTTGAGGTAATACTCGTAAGCCTTGTTGCGAAAAGGAAATACTTAACACACAATTACCATGACGATAAAAATCACATGTTCATGGAATAATTGAAACTACTTATCTACGATGCTCATGAACTCCCTGTAGGTCTTTGGATCATGAAAGAGATATACCGTGAATGAGATATAGTGATTACTATACAAATATGTAACAGTGTCAATGTCTTAGTCAAAGATTCAATTAAAAATAAGTATAATGTCTGAGTGGTAAGGAGTCATAATTCAATTCCTGTCTTCCCACTCGTATATGTGTCTACCTATGTGGACAAGTACAAGACCATATCATTACTGACTGACGTGGTATATCTTTGTTTCTTTGTCTTTCTACCGTTATTGACCAATTGTGGGTGATTATCTTTAAGGATCGAGTTAATCACACTCTGTCTTTTCGTGGTCGGGTTTAAATAGCCGACTCTGTAACACCCATTAGAATGGTAGCACATCTAAACAATGGGAAATGATAGTGTATCTATTAACAGTCATGTACTTGTATATAATGAAGGGTTGAAACACTTACAAGCACAAGACAGTAATAAGAGTTATGTCCATCGAATCAATGTGATACACGGCACTATGTCCTCAACCGACACATGTATTTTGAATTATTGGCAGCCAAAAAGTTCTGGGGGAATCTTACCTTGGATTAATTGAGTATCTTTGCTACATGCTCCAGTACCAATCTTGAAGTTTCTTATATATTCAAGACTAGAGTTTAATCACATCATTTGGTACGAATTGTGGACGTACTGAGGAAAACGATCCGTTGTAAGATCACAACCTCCTTCCAGGTATCCTCAGGCACCACGCGCACATGTGGCACCAATTTTGTAGTCTCACACTTATATGATTGTTAATATATCAATGAGTATAGTGATTAACTAAGGAATTACTACAAGGCAGTTACCTACTCCCTTGCTAGATTTCTTTTCCTTTCTCGAAAGCGGAGGTGGAGCAGATCGGACTCAAAGGATCTCCAACCTCTTTTACTTCTCATGTAATATAGGAGGTCTAGTGGATCGGATGAGCTTGGAATAATCTCTCCCTCCTCCCCGCATGTAATAGGAGGTGGAGTGGATAAGCTTGGAATAGAGTTGACCTCCTTCTCATGTGTGTGCGTAGGTGGAATGCACGAGCTTGAAATAACTGGAGCCTCTTCCTCATCTGTCTTTAGAGCTGGAGTGGATGAGCTTGGAATAATAGTTACAGCCTCATCTGTCGAAGGAGGCCTGGGAGAAGGGACTCTAAAAGGAGACAGGATTTGTGCACAATCGGCATCTTCCTCATGTGTTGGAGAAGGCCTGGGTTGAGGTAGCAGCCGAATAGACAAGCCTACACTATCACCACTATCAACCTCTCTCATGTATCACAGGTGACTGGCAAGAAGGTACTATAAGTATATTGATCCTGCATCAGGGGCCAAAGGGCATACTGATTATTTGTATACAGTCACAGTCTTGTGGAACAAAAACATTGTTAAATGTACGACCAGAAAATGCAATGACATCTGCAACCTTTACGAGTATCTTCCCTTTGTTTCCGAGTGTCATGTGCAATGTGCAGGGTGTATTCACAGTCATATCATCCACCGAGTACTAACACAACCATGGCTGCATAGAGGACGAGTTTAGGGGCTATTGTCGATATTGTGTTGGATTTCTGGATCAACCATAGGTTGGGGAACATGTGAATTATTCTTTATGAACTCGTATAAGTTTCCTTCCACCTCTGATGATCTACAGCGCTATTCAAAGTAGATGGAGGTCTGTCTCAAAAGAATTCAGCCAAATCATTACAATCGATGGGTGGTCAATTTGGTGCCACGCGAACTCAATTTTTATTTTTATTTTTTTTTTGCGAAAGGGCCTCCAACCTCTGAGTGGTTAGAGCACCTGAGTAGCATCTAGCAGACCTCGGTTCAACAACCATGCTGGAAAAAAAAGAAAAATTTAAAAATAGGTTGAGGCCCCTACTGGCTTCGGTAAAAAAAACTCAAATGTTTTTTTTTTTTGCCTCCCACTGTCTTTAAATCGGTGGACAATTTGTCTTAAAGAGGAACTTCAACTGATTTTGCATAAGGCAAAACCAAAAATGAAAGACAATCTAAAACGGCTGGGTACTTTACTGTAAATCTTTTTGTAGGATTTTTTTTTTGTCTGGACCCGCAACTCACTGTTATTCAAATACCAATTTCTCTTATCTTCCACAAGTACTTATTGCCTCTAAATTTTTGTATGGTGTTAGAAGATAACTTGTTGTAACAGACTAGGTCGGGCTAGGGTTCCCGGCGGCCAGGGTGCGGCGACGATGTGGCAGCAAGGGTGGTGGCGGCACGGCGGCTAGGGTAGCGAGAGAGAGAGAGAGAGAGAGAGAGAGAGAGAGAGAGAGGTAGAGAGCTGGGAATAGATGGGACTTAACCCTTCTATTACTTGATTAGATCTAATTACAATCCTCTCATTATATAGAGAGGCTTTCTTGGCTCCTAAGCAACCTATTATAATTTATGGAAAGACCTAGATTACTTATTGACTAACGATCCACATGTGGACCCATATGCTACAGTACCACGCAGGTACTGTTCACACACGTGAAGAGTACTTGGTCCGGCCCGAGTAGCGCCCTGATAGGCCATAGGCCCTTTGGGCTGTAACATCTCCTCCCCCATTTCCAAACAGCGTGTCCTCGCGCTGGATCTCCTTGGTATAGTGGATGCCGTAGACGAAGGGGAGGTGTTGCTCGTTGCGAGGTTGTCCGTTGAAGATCCTCCTGCCTTGCTCCGATGGCAGGAGAAAAAACGCCAAAAGCCATGACAAAGGTGTCGTGGGATTGTAGGTGCATCGTTGCCATGTCGATGAAGTGCCCGAAGAAGATGCCAAATTCCGCAGCTGGCAGTTGTGTGACCGGTCCATCGGGTACCTGAAGAACCGTCCGGCGAACACGGAAGAGGTTGTGGCCAGCAAGGTCGACTGAAGCGTACATCCACAACCTCAATGTTGTGTCTGTTGACGAAGATGAGGCCGTCCCGGAGTCTCCAAGCCGTTGCTAGCTCATCGAAAGAGATACTGTTGGTGAGGAACCACAACTCGGTGAGGACATCGTCACGAGATCTTTATGTCACCGAGAAGGCCAAAGCGCAAAGAGAGTCGCCCGGTGCCACTAATAGCCCTCCGTGAGCCGTTTTTGTTGATGTAGATCGGCTCATCCAGGATCTTGATGCAGAACAAATTCTTGCACTAGTGGCTCTTATGGTTGGATGCGATCCGGGGCCGAGATAAGAGCACAAGATAATAAGCAACAAACAACCAATGATTATGGATGGGATGCTTACGCCTGGTTGTTGTTGTAGTCTACTTCTTTGGGTTGGTTGTGCTGATTAGAAGTAGTGCAGCCCACAGAAAAACAAGGACAATCACATGGCTGCCCTTATAGCTGTCGGATGGATTAATAATTGTAGCCTTGTGGAATATCCGAGCAAGGTCTACACCGAAGATCATAGAGCTCACACCAACAGAGGCGAGAGACATGGAAGTACCCACGGGTGCCATTGGTGGGTGACAAGGGGAAAGCAGTCCATGTCATTGCACCGTCACCTATAGCAGCATCTCCATTAGAACCCCCTGTCCTATGAGGGAAGTCCCATCTCGAGTCGGCTCCTCTCAATGGAATGGTCCATGCCGGCCGTGAACTCATGGTGGCCTCCCGGGCGCGATGGTTGATGATGACAAGGAAGAATACTGGTAGGAGTAGTAAGGCAATAGACAACCATGTAGTCGATACGGTATGCTTATCGATGGTGATGTCATCCTTATAGATGGTGTCACCCTGCAAGTGCCAATGGCCGTCGAAGTGTTGCCGTTGTAGATTGCCACCATGGTAGAACAGATCATTTGCCGTTGTAGGATCTGCTATCTCGAGTGATGCGCAAGCAATGGTCGTGGGTTGACTCATGGCGTTGTCGATGTGATGCCACACGCCCATGCGTAACATGTCTGCTCCTTTGGTGCCACCTCCTATGGCCGAGGAGACAACTACTGTCCCGGGAGAAGCACATGGAGTCGAGCCGCCTGCTCGAGGTTGAGTCGCCAATATAAGCAATGGAAGGCTACAACTCCTGAAGATTTCCCATGTTGCAACATTGGTGGTATTGGCGATAGTTGGCGGGAGTGAAACAACAAGAGACAACAACAAAGAACCATGTAATTGATGCACCAGGCTTACTTAGGGGCAAGTGGTCCATAGACATTTTCATCGGGAGGGTCTAGTTGATCGGATGCAAGGCACCCATGATGAAGGCGAAGATGATCAAGGTGCTAACCTGGTCCGAGGCATCCTCCAAGGTATTTTTAGTGATGAAGGTGGCAATGATGGCCTCCTTCGTGGTCGTGGGATCTTCAATGACAATGACAGGTGGGCTATCTTCCATCTTGCAACAATCCACGGCCAAACCATCCACGGTAGATGGGGTAGCCTCTGCCACGTCGAGCTTGTTGTAATCAACATTGATGGTGGCGGGGACAATATCCGGGGAAATCGGGGTGTTTACCGTGGGAGAGACAATCATGGTGGTCACCTCTATAGTGTCCTGGTCCGAATCGCAACGGGGATGGGACGAGCCACATCAACGGTAGGGCTCACCTCCATGGGTGGAGCCCTCTATAATGTTCATGTCACAATTGATGTTGTGCATTGAGCAGTTCATCGGGATGGTCTTCTTCGCACTATCCTCTAACTAGCCCACAACCTTGATAAACGGAGGATCGAGAAGTGTTGCGGGCGCCAAATCTGTTGCATGTAGAGTTATTTCGGATGTAAGAACAACATATGGTGGTGTCGTGATAGTATCCTCCACAACATGGGCCACCAGATCTGATGAGTGGGAGTTGATGACTAGAGCCAATGTAGCTAACAGATCTGTCCCCCTGGCAGGTGCCTTCCTCCTTAGTCGCATATTCAATCTCCGGTCGAAAGGGCAGTTCGGTGTTGAGGACGCTCGCTGGAGGGGACAACAGTTTGTGGCGTTGTCATCTTGGTAAGCACGATCATGGAAGGAGTGACAAAGGAACCCTCTCGAGGTACTACCTGCGCCTCCTTGTCGGTGGAGATCTCGCTTTTCTCGCTATGAGACAAGCAAGTATTGTTGATGGAGCCCTTGGTGGAGACCGAGATAGCAGCGTAACACGTAGCGCACTCCATGTTTGCGAGATCTGCTGCATGAATAATATCTCCAATGTTGTGCCCGGGGATGATGACGATTGTTGGAGTGTGTTTGACAGATTACGCTGTTGTCGACGGTTGTAGGCGGCTAGATGATGTCCTCCTCAAAGATAGACGGAGAAAAAATTTTGATCAATTCCTCCCGGACCCGCTTGTTCCGCTCTATCATCGTCCGGATGGATGCACCCATTATTTATTGATCGGATGCGTTT
This sequence comes from Chloris gayana, assembly GCA_031894775.1. Lineage (NCBI taxonomy): Eukaryota > Viridiplantae > Streptophyta > Magnoliopsida > Poales > Poaceae > Chloris > Chloris gayana. The sequence continues at coordinate 3,358 of JAUNZO010003048.1, read as the reverse complement.
AGATCGAACTCTCCATTGGAATCCATGTCCAACGGTGGCTCTGAATACCAAGCTGTAACAGACTAGGTCGGGCTAGGGTTCCTGGCGGCCAGGGTGCAGCGACGACGTGGCAGCAAGGGTGGTGGTGACACGGCGGCTAGGGTAGCGAGAGAGAGAGAGAGAGAGAGACATTGAGAGAGGTAGAGAGCTAGGAATAGAGGGGACTTAACCCTTCTATTACTTGATTAGATCTGATTACAATCCACTCATTATATAGAGAGGCTTTCTTGACTCTTCAGCACCCTAGTACAATTTATGGAAAGACCTAGATTACTTATTGACTAAGGATCCACATGTGGACCCATATGCTACAGTACCACGCAGGTACTGTTCACACACGTGAATAGTACTTGGTCCGGCCCAGTAGCACTACGATGGGCCATAGGACCTTTGGGCTACACTTGCACTATCCAATATCCATATTTTTTATACAATTTCTTATGCGTATATATTATATAGTGTAAATAAACTATGAGAGCAGGGGAGCACTAGATATGCCCTCATTATCGCACTACCTTGTAATGGCACCAGTCTAATTTCATTCATATGAATATTTTTTAATTATCAAAATAAATCAGATCCTAGCCTAAAAAGCATGCACAATCACATATAACTAGTAATTTTCTTGTGTAGAATCACTTGTGTTACCAAACATGATTCAGTTAATAGGGAGTTAATGTTGCACATTTGCCTGCAGACAAAGCTCTTCCAAACTCTGACTGACGGTTGATGACTAGCTTGCTATATCCCCTGATGACTAGCTTGCTATATCCCCGGGCATAAACAGTGTTGGTCACTTACTATTCACAAACTGCAAGCAATAAAATCTTATGCCACATGGAACAAAAACATGCTTAGGGACAGTAGTCTCTGAGTATCTGACTAACTCAGAATATCTCAAATTTGCACCAGACAAATAAACAGATATAAGTAGAATGTCTACACTATCACAAATGTCAGTTAACAAATTGCAAATGAAGTCTCATAGGATAATTTAAAGTGATATTGTTGTAAAATAGAATTTGCTTGAGCGAAAATTGTCATTCGTGTGACATGAATGCTTTTGTTGAAAAACTCAAAGTGCTCTTATTGAAAAACAGAATTTAATTGGATGTGAAGGCACTTGCACATGAAACTTTGCAGTTATTATTAATTAGGAGAATAGAGGATTCATTAGACCAAGGTAAGCAGACTGACAATAACTCGGTTGGTTAACTTAAATTTGGTCTTTCCTAATGGTAACTAAATTCTTCATGTGTTCTTCGTAGAAACAATCCAGATCCATGAGGGAATTCTTGCAACAATATCTTAATATGAACTTGCCTTCGAGGTGAGGTTGCCATGCATGTGGCAATCTTTAGATGCGTGAGGATCGTCGATTTTGAAATTGCTATCGGGTGTCCAAGAGTACATAGTGATCATGGTTTGCACCATCCCTTATGCCCATATTGTAGTCCTCGCCTCCTTGTGCACTCTCCATAGTCTGTATTGCAGTAACGACAAGGCACTACGGCCAAATCGAGTGTCAAGATTTTGTGCAACAGAAATTCTGCTTCTGATGTAGAGGGAGGCTAAGGTGTGATCCACCTTCACAGGTTTACTTGGTGCTTATACTTATCCTAAAAAAAGCACTTTGAGGTTTCAAAGAAATAATTCCAACTGTGCAGAATGTGGGCAACAATCTATCTTTTTTACCGGTATTTATTCATATATAGATAAATGGGTTGTTTACATATCAACTTTATACAGATAAGAGTAGTCATCCAGATCATGAAGGCTAATTTCATGTCCTTCACTATGCTGTAGGGTAGGAAGGCTGCATGGCGAGGCCGCACAGGCCCTCCTCGTCGGCGATGTCCCTCTCCATCCTGATGTACCCGCTCTCTCCCCACGAGGTGCCCCACGAGTTTTTCATGATCCAATACTTAGTTCCGTCGCTCGCCACACCATACCCGACCGCAGCAATGCCGTGGTCCAGATCCGTCCCGCAGCTGCCGGAGAGAACGCCACCCTTGTAGAATCGGAAGAGGTTGTCCCCTCCGTCGACGGCGACCGACACCGGCTGGTTTGCCACGGCCTTGCGGAGAGACTCCTCGTCGTTGGCCGGCACGTCCTCGAACCCCTTGATGGCTGCGGCGTGGTTGGACTCCTTGCCGGAGTTGCAGGTGCCGTCGGAGGCGGTGTACGGGTAGTTGCTCTCGGTGGTGAGGCCGCCGTTGTCCATGATGAACTGGAACGCGTCGTCCATCTCCCCGCCCTCGCATCCCTGGTCCATGCCGTTCACGTCGCAGTCCACGAGCTCCTGCTCCGACAGTGAGATCAGCTTCCCTGTGCTCAGCTTCACGATGCCTTCCGTGGATGCTACGGTGGAGAACGCCCAGCAACACCCTGATGACGATCAAATAAAGGGATTGATGTACATACAGTTCACAGGATGCCAAAAATGTGAGCGTAGAAGAATGAGAAAGAGCAAAATATTAAAGCAGCATTTCTTTGACTTACCACATTCGCCTTGGTCCTTGATGGGCGTGACGGCGCCTTTCGCCCTCCAGTCCACAGAGTCCGGAATATCGTCGAGGCTAACGTTCGCATACCTAAACCCCGTCTTCGTCCAGCTCTTGCTCACCGCCGGCTTGTAACCGGTGCGGGCAGCCCGGAACTCGTCGTCGGTGAGATCGGCGAACTGGTTGGCCTCGAGCCAGAATTTCTGGTTCCCAGCATTGACAGACTCGATGAACGCAACGTTCGCCTTGAACACCTCGAACCGCCGAGCCTTCTCGGCGGCGTCCTTGTAGGTGCGGCCGTACTTGACCATCCACTGCTCATGCCTCTCGACCATGGACAGGTCGGCGAGGTCGCGAGCTGCGACGAGAGCATTGAGAGCGCAGACACCGGCGAGAATGGCCAAGACAGTCAGGAGATGACCTGACCAGTAACTGGCCATGGCGTTTCTATGATGAGAAGGGTGTGTGTGCTATGATGATTTGTATTTCAGTTCGAGTATTGGTTTATATCTGAAGTTTCCGGCCGGGGCGGCATGGCGCATTTACAGATGAGCAAATGAGTTGAGAGCCATATACGTGCCGTGTGCGAAGAACGATTGCTGGTAAACAAAGACGAGCCGATTAGCTTTTGGGGCAAGCTGAAAACGACTTGATCTACTTGTTAATAACGATGAATCTTTTGGTTAAACTAATGTGAGATTAGCTGCCCGGGTGTGTTGATAGTGACTCGCTTCATATTCCGTTTGAGTTTAATTGGACAATGCCCAGTGGATGCAAAAACAACTCCCTCTACTTTTTTCTCCATGCCAGTTATT
>JAUNZO010003047.1:0-85672 GCA_031894775.1 Chloris gayana | reverse complement strand
CTGCACTCGGCAAATAAGTTTTGCTGAGTGTTTTTTTTTTCATTCGGCAAAGCTGACACGTCATCGTTCCAAACAGCTCAAATGGTGCTCTCTCATTGGTCCAAATCATTTAGAGTTGGATCCCTCTCTCCTTCTACATCGGATAAGTCCCTCCCGCGTTCTCTCTCTACCTCCCGCACTCTCTCTCTTCCATTGGCGGAGCTTGCAGCGCGAGCGGGATGGCCAGCATCCGGCAGCATGGCGGCGGCATCCGGCGGCGCGAGGTCGGCGTGGTGGGGCGGAGGTCCCGGTCTTGGGCGGCGCAGAGGCTCTTGCCTCGGGCTTGGGCATGCGGGCGGGCAGCGCGGCCTCGAGCGGTTGATGGCGGAAGGGGCTCGGCGCGGCCCCGGCATGGTCGGCGGTGGCACCCAGGGACGACGCGGCCTCGAGCGGCGGTGGCGGCGGCCTCTGTCAGCTTCGGCCCAGCGGCGTGGTGGTGGCTCCAAAGCACTACGACGGTGGCGTGGTGGGGCGGTGCCTCCGACCCTGGAAAGCAGATTGTTTTCTGGTATGCATTTAATTGTTTAAGGCATTTTTTCTTTGAGTAATTCTGTTTTCTTATGTGCATTTCAGAAAAAATATAACTTACACATACTTATTTTAAGTAATTTGATGTTTCTTTACATGCCATAGTTATTTGCGAATTTGATTCATAAATTAAATTCAAATTCTTTGAATTTCAAATATTCCCTTTATTTGATTTTTGCTTCATATATTTTCCGTTAGTGACATCGGGATGTCACAAAGGGCTTTAGTAGCGACTTTCTCTGCCTGCACTGCCCCTTTGTTCTTTTTAGGGGTTGGTGGAGCCACAGCAATGCTTTGCATAGCGGCGGCATCCTTTCAAACAACCTCTCTTTCTTCCAGCATGTTGTGCCGGGTGGCGAGCTTGCAACTCTGAATCATACGTAAGAGACTGTTTTGGCTCAGATCCAAAGATTAAGACTCCCTTAGGCCCTGACATCTTCAAAGTGAGAGAGATAATGGGGTATAGCCATGAACTTGGCCATCGCCAGTCGGCCAATGATGGCATGATAAACGCACTCGAGGTTGGCCACCTGGAAGGTGATCTGCTCGGTCCTGTAATTCTCCCGGGTGCCAAAAGTGACGAGCAGAGTGATATGCCCGAGTGGCATGGCCTCCTTGCCCGGGATGATTCAATGAAAGGGTGAAGAACTCAACTTCAAGTCATCGACCGTCAACCCAAGCTCCACGAGTATCTTGAGGAAGATCAGATCCAAGTAACTCCATCCATCAACAAGAGTGCGCTTGAGACGCACGCTGTTGACTGTTGGGTCGAGAACCAAGGGGTATCTCCCTGGCTTAGGCAAGTTGGCCGGGTGATCAGACCGAAAGAAGGTGATAGGGACCTCTAACCAACGCAAGTACTCGGGAGCAGCTGGCTCGACCGTGTTAATTGCCCTGAGCGCAAACTTCTGCTGCTACTTTGAGGTATACGCATCAGTCCTGGAACAACATCCTCGGGTGACACAGGTCATCATCCTTCTTCCCATTATCGCGCTTGTTCCTCTTTATTGGGTCTGTCGGTGTTCGGACCACCGGCTAGTAAAATTTGTTCGCGGGGGTTGTGCGCTTAGGGCTGGATGGTTCACAAGAGGACAGAAGGTTGTATACTGGTTCGGGAAACAATCCCTACATCCAGTCTCGGGGTGTCTACTCGTGTTACTTATGACGGGGTATACAATGGAGGTGAGAGAGGAGCGTGCTTCAAGTGTCGGTGTAGTGAGTGAAAGTGTGTCTGTCCGAAAGAGTTGTCCGAGCCTTGTCCGCCTTCTCGAGGAAGAAGAAGGCACTCCCCTTTTATAGTTCAAGGGGTCGCGCCGTTACAAGAGAGAGAGAGGAAAAGAGTGGCGGACGTCGTGCCTATGCGTGTCCGAAGACGGTGCGTCCTTTGGGGTCAATGGTTTGGACAGCGGTCTTCGTGGGTTATGCTGGCAGCAGGTGTAGTCGTGTGCATTGCTGCACCGCGTGCTGTGTCACCTGCTCCCGTCGATTGGTCGCGTCCCGTCGCCACCTGTCGCACCATAATGAGTATGGCGTGCCTGGGTAATCGTAGCAGGTGGTGATGCATCGTGTACGAGCGTACAGGTTGATTTGACTTTGTCTTGCTGTAGCCGCGTACGCAGCAGCCGCATTGAATGAGGTGGTTGAGGTCATTGGCCAACCTCCACCTCGTTCGACCCGCGTTGCCCTGGGGTCAAGCGGGACCGGAAGAGGGATCGGCCGATGTGGAGCCTGTGCCGTACCGCCTTGGATACCTACCCGGTATGATGGGGTATGATAGATGGTAGCCTGTGCCGTACCGCCCTACTCGTAATCATGATGATGATGTTGCTGGCGTAGGGCTGCGGGATGATTTGACATATTGCACCTGTAGCCGCACGCCCGCATGGCACTTCGACCGGCGCAGAGGTGTCGGAAGACTTCCGCGTTGCCTTAACCCAACCGCTTGGGGTCGACCGGGGGTGTGTGGGCCCTTGGTGTTTGACTCATCGGTGGAGCCCCTGTCATTTAGTGCTTGGCGTGGTGCCCAATGCAAATCTCGGGCCATCACCGTGGTCAGATTTGAGATCTTCCCACCCGTTACTCCCGCTTGCCCTGTTACGAGTGTATCACGTCCCGTCGTTAGGACCCACTGTTTGACATGAGTTAGTGGTGGCAGAAGTTTGGATCTATTTTACCCCACCATGCGGTGGTAGTGGTGGGCCCGGAGTCGAGCGCGGAGCCATTTAGTGGTGGGCCCATTGTGGTATGTGGCGGCGCGTGATTAGGGCGTCGTGGAGCGTGGGTGACGTGGCGGACGCTCAACCGCGCGATTTCGCGGTGAGGAGTAATGGGATTTACCTCGGGCGAGGATGAGGTGGGGCCCGCAGTCTAATCAGCCATCGTCTGTTTTCTCGCACAGGTCGCCTATTTATCGCCGCCCACCGTGTACCTTTTCTCCCTTCGCACTTGTAGCACTTTCCTTCCTTCGCATTCCACCCTTGCTGCGCTTTGTCTTCCTCGTGCTCCGCCTTTCAACTTCTCGCTTCATCACCACCGTAGTCCACACCACCCCCTACAACCATGGTTCACTAGTCGCGTTCTTCGGTGAGGAAGAGGGACCTTGACGCGCTCGTCACCGCCGGTCTCCTCCTCCTGCTCACCGAGACGGAGGAATAGAAGGTTCCCGGTCTCGAGGACGTGCCGGCGCCGCCCGCCGGGGTATGTGGTGTGCTTCGCCCATTCCATAAACGCGGGCTAGGCGTGTCGGGGAGCGATTTCTTCCACGTGTTTCTGTACTTTTATAGTGTGGAGCTCCAGCACCTCAACCCGAATGGGGTGCAACAAATCTCGGTCTTCGTCACGCTTTGCGAGGGTTCCTCGGTGTCGCTCCTTGCATGAACCTGTTCCGGTATTTCTACTCGGTGAACTTGAAGCGTGGTAGCCCCTTCGACATCGGCGGCGCCATGGTGTACCTTCGGTCGACGACCTCATCGGAGTACATCAAGATGTGGAACCCGGCGTCCAACCAAGGTTGGCACTCGAAGTGGTTCTACATCCGTAACGACACCCGGTGCCCATTCCCGGAGGTCACCGGACGCGTCTTCACCGAGGAGCCACTGCATCGGAGGTGGGGCTAGGACAAGAAGTCCAAGACGAGGCTCGCCGAGGCTCTAGAGGTGATCAAGCACCTCAAGGATGCCGTCACGGTGATCGGGTCGTACCACCGGCGGCAGTTCACGCAGCTTGAGGGAGCGCGCGCTCCCCTTGTCCCGGGTGACCCACGAACGACACGTCGTCGGGGTCGGGGTGATGGCGGAGAGCTTGTTGCCCAACAACAAGGTGGCCACATGGGTCAAGGCGTTGGTGGTGTCTACGGCTCCGGCGTGGCCGGTGGACGGAGCGCCAATCATGCAACCGCATCCACAAGTGGTTGACGTGGTGAGTCTTTGTTTTCATGTTTTTTGTCAACTTTGGTGTTTTCGCCTTTCTCTGGTCCCATTTCCCCTCGATTTATCTGTCCGAATGGACTAAATACATCAAGCCGGAGCCACGGAAGCTGCCGGAGGAGTTGCCTGTGCGGGAGGTGAACCAGGCCCGCAACGAGCAGCAGAAGAAGAAGGCCAAGCTCCGACGGCGGGAGACGAAGGAAAAGAAGGCAAGGGAGAGGCAACTGAAAAGGGAGTACTACCGTTTCAAGGGATGGCCAACTAACACTCCGTCGTTGTAGACGACGGAGGAAGATGATGATGATGATGACGACGACGAGAAAGGCGGAGCTATTTTAACGAGCTTACTTCGGAGGAAGCTGCGGCAAAGCAAGCAGAGCTGGATCGCTTGGAAGCGGAGCAATGTGCACGAGAGGATCTCGAGGCGGAGGAAGAAAATCGACACAATGCCGCGGGTGCACCCGCGACCGGTCGACAGGCGATCAGCCTGGTGATCATACCGATCCACGTGATGGCGCAAACAACAACGCTTCACCCTCGCACTCCGGAGGACATCGCGGAGGGCGGCATCGCAACCGTCGGACAATGAGAGCTTTGGATACGAGTTCCCTTGAAGCAGAATTCAATGGAGAACATGTCTATGCGACCCCACTTCACAATATTGTGGGTGTTCGGAATATCCTGGAAACAATTCCAGAAGAAAGCCTTCAACAAATGCCTGGCTTGAGACGTGCGTTGCGCTTAGTCAATGCAGCTGCGGTTTAGACACAACAGCTTCAACTCGAGGAGAGTTCCGGTCGTGATCTACCGAGCTGCACAACCCGCTCCCGGTCTTCCGGACACGGCAATCAAAGGCCGACCCCAATTGCTACGGCACATGAGCGCGTTCCCGATCAGGACTTGTGAGTTTAGATTAACGAGAATCAGGACGCAAGGAACACCCCGATCAACCGACACGCAGAGTGTGTGACTGATCAGCATCAGCAAGAAGAAGAAGAGCGGCGCAGGACCGGTCATGTAGACCCTCGTCCGACCGCTCCAACGCGTACCCAGCCCAGGGATGAGCAGGGGAAGTAACCGTAATGCGCGGGACAACGATGGAAATCGTGGTACCTCCGATCGTCACGAGCGGGACGACCGGTCACGCAACAATCTTAGGGACCGCGACCAAGATGGCGGGAACCATGAGCGAGATGATCGCCCACGTGATGATCGTAGGAACCGAGGCGGGAGAAACCATGATCGTGATGGCGGAAATCGTGAGCGCGACAATCGTCGTAGTGATGGCATCAAAGGAAGCGGCAGTCGTCGCAATGAAGATCGCAATCGGGATAACAACAACCGCGACGTGCAGATGCATGAAGTGGTTAACAACGACAATGATCGGCAGCACGAGGATCGTACTCCCTGGCACGAGGACAGCGAAGAAGAAGATTGCGACTGCAACTATCGCCATTACCGTCGCCGATCTCCTACACCGGTCTTCACCGATTTCGATGATGAATACTCCGGCATAGCTGCATTGACCCGGAATTTACGCATCTGCGTTTTTCCAAAGAACTTCAAGCCGGATGGCATTGACAAGTACGACGGCAAGACCCCGCCTGCGGAGTGGCTTCGTATGTACTCGACCGCCATTCGATCTGCAGGCGGTGACACCTTCGTAATGGCCAACTAATTGCCGATGTGTCCGGAGCAAGCTGGTCATTTGTGGTTAAGTTTTCTCCCCAGAATTCTATTTCCTCATGGGGTGAACTGACCAAGAAATTTGTGGAGAATTTTCATGCTACCTGTGAGAAGCCAGGGAATTTCTTCGAGCTCAACAAAATCAAGCAAAAGCCTGATGTGTCTTTGACGGCGTATCTCAAGCGTTTTTGCAACAAGAAGGCCATGAGAATAGAATAAACTTAAATAAGCACACCGAGCTTATAAACAAAAGAGGCACACCTTGCTTTCCTTGAGACGAATTAGGACCAATGTGTATCCTAACCTCTACTAAGGTGGGCAAACATCCGTAGAGGTACAAGAGTTGGAGTAGAACGCCATAACAATGACTTCTCTCTAAGGACTTGAGGTGCAAGAGTGGAGGAAAAAGGTCAATCTAGGTGGAATTTCCCCCACTCTATCTTCTTTCTCTCTCTCTCTCCCTATTCTATATATTTACAAGCTGAAGCTCTAGCCTAAGGAGCTTGTGAATGAGTCAACGATGTGGTGGAGGGTGCCTCCACCTCTTCTTATATAGGGGTCTAGAGGCTGTTCTGGAGCGGAGATTCTTGCCTCCCGCCAAACCTTGGCACCAAAGACGGTGACCGGGGGTCAACCGACCTGTCCTGGTCGGCTGACCTGGCCCTAGTGCCTCCGGGCCTGGGCCTTGGTCGGTGCTTCCCCTGCTGGGCCTTATCCTCTTTTTTACATATTTTCACTTTTGTCTCCTCCGATAAATTGGGCTTTTATTTTTAATTCACTCTCCGTCTTCTCGGGTATTTCCAGGTTTTGGGCTTTCCTCCGTGTTTCTCAATGTTTTGGCCTGATGTACACCTGCATACAAGGACTAACCAATACTTGTGGAAGTTGTTAGTTTAAAGCCCCATTTATATGTTGGTTTGTTCATTTTATCCATTTACTTTCAGTTAGTTGATGGTAAAATTAGGTCATAAGGGCTGTCAACAGTAATCCTTGAGGGTCCTCTCGGCCATTGGCTCGGATCTTGGTGGTGCGATGATTACTGGTAAAACTGCTTGTCTAGAGGCCTTAGAAGAAGAAGAACTTAGTCTGCTTCTCTTCAGGACTCTTTGCAGATCTTCAGTGCAGTTTTCAGGCAAGTTGAAACCAGTCATGCACTACCCTGTTTTCACACATCAGAGAAAATACAGCAAAGTTAGCCTGCATAAACAATGACTACAATATGTTTATGTCGGCTCTTAATACTTTCTTCTAATGCCTTCCCCGGCAACGGCGCCAGAAATGCTTGTTGATTTTTGCTAAGATCAATTAAATCATCCCTAGCAATAGCGCCAAAAATAATTTAAAGGATGTACCTCAATATCAATTAAGTAAAATCTGCAAGCGCATGAAAAATACGTTGTAACATTTCACCATTGGATTGCTCCAGTGGCTATCATTTATAGTTCTACCAAAGGAAGGCATGGTAAGAATAAAGTGTTAATAAAGATGGCATAAGCATATAGATTGGTCATGATAATGAAAATATATGCAGGGGTAAATATAATAATATATTGGAGGGGTACTGTGACACACAAAACATTATTCCCTAAATAAATAAAAGAACCTAAGTGTCTAGTGGATTTTAGTTAGGAGAGCAAAGTTGTATCTCTAATGTATTCTATCTATATAGTCACATTGTCAAACAATTACAAGCAAGTCGATACTAGTCATAGTCTAATGCGCTCAACGTTTCACGTACGGATTCATATCCGGCATACACAAGGCAACTCCGTCTTGGACGCACGTCACAACCGAAGGTAGTGCTGTCACCACCTACTGCCTACCTCTGTAGACCATGGATTACGAGGTGATTGATACTACCTAGCTGTCTAAGCACCATGCTTACACATTTAAGTAGAATTCTAGCCTTGATCAAACACTAGAACTTCCCTAAACCTAGTTGGATATAAAACCCACATTGAGGCATAACAACTACAGCAAAGTACAAACAAGCATTATAATATTTAGACTATAATATTTAGACTATAGTTAAGGTATATATCATTCATAACAACAAGGTGGCAAGTCTATATCATCATGAAAGCATAACAAGGTCCTATGACGTGAATATGATATATAACCAAACAAGGAACACAAATCAAAAGCACAACTATATAAAAGAACTATATTTTTGAAGTGGAGCAAAGTCATACATAAATGGAATAAGGAAAAGGATACAAGAGCCATTACCAAACTCCTATGACTTGGAGACTTGAGCAAGGCTCAACCTAGACTAAAACTCCACTAGAACTTAGAACTACTAAATGACCGAGGGAAATGAATAATTCTTGAGTGTGTGTGTTGGAGTGGAGCTCCACCCCTCCTTATATAGTGCCCAAAGGTTGGTTTCCGGGCGTAACCACCATGGAACTCTAGCACACCGACCGAAGAAATCTTCTAAGCATCCGACACATGGAAGGGCGGGGCCAACCGCCTTACTCCTAGGTCGGCCGATCAAGGGGCCAGGTCGGCCGACTAGGGAGTTGTGCCTTTGGCCCACGATTTCTCCGGTGGGCTGGCCGGTGCATCCTCTTCGGTTTTATGTCGGTGTTCTCCGGAGGAATACTGTGTGGCCACGTATTTGATGCATGTACTTGTCTAGTTGTCACCGTCCCATTGGCGGGAATGGGGTTTTCCCGGATCTTGTTCCATTTCTCCGCTTCTTTTATATCAAATCCCTGCATGTACATATTTCTCCAAGGATATGTAGAATCTTATTATTCCTAGCTAACATACGTGTATGAAATGCCAAGTCTTCCTATTTTTTAAATAAATTGACGGTCGAAATTGGTACTTAACGACTCTCAACAACATCTCAATCGTGCAATGATCCGTCGGAGAAGCACGATCAAGAAGGTCATGGATGTACTTTTCTTGGGATAATAGAATGTCTCGGACATTAGAAATTGCTCACCGAGACATGCCTTCACAAAAGCTATATACTTAGAATCGTCTCCTGTGATGATCATATCATCAACATAAAGAAGGAGAAGAGTCCAATCACGAGTAGAAGTATGAACAAACAGCGCTGGATCATGATTGCTGGTAGAAAAGCCAGCAGCAGTAACCACATAAGCAAAGCACTGAAATCAAATAGGGGAGCTTGCTTAAGGCCATAAATCGAGTGGTGAAGGCGACAAACCATACCCTCCGGAATAGAATACCCGGGTGGTGGGCGCATATACACCTCCTCATGCAACTCACCATTAAGAAAGACATACTTGATATCAAGCTGAGAGATGGACTACTAACGAACGAAGCCGTTAGAAGAAGAGTGCGAACAATGATCGTGTGAGCAACAAGCACGAAGGTGTCATCATAGTCACGGCCATGCTCCTGCAGAAAACTGCGAGCCACAAGACGAGCCTTATAGCACTCAAGAGAACCATCAAAATGAGTCTTAATCTTATAAACCCACAACCCACTTACAGGTAATAGGTGTTGACGGCCATTAAGTATAAATATTCAGCCGCCAATATCTCGAAAATAAAGGATATCTAACAGGAGCACCTCATATAATATTTAAGAACAATGTAGTTCCACATATCCTGATAGTTTATTTGATGCAGGTGGAATTACTAAGAAATGAGATGTGAACAAGGGGCAAAGTGGTAAATAGAGAATATTGGAAAATATCCAAAATTTATCAAGGCAACAAACCACAGGAACAGATACCATAAAGAAGTGGAGGCCCACAGCAAGCAACCAACAAAAGGAGAGGGCCAAAGGGGCCGGGCCTAGGTCGGCCGACCCGGGGAAGCTGCCTCGGCACCCAACTTTGGTGGGCAGCCCCTCCCATCAAGACTTACCGCCTTAGAACCAGCTCCAAGACCCTATATAGGGAGGGGTACCCCCTCATTTGCAACACACATCACACACAACACCATTTTGCCTTGTTCCACCCCTAGTAGTCCAAGACAGTGAGAATAGGCTTAGAAATAGCTCTCTTAGAGTTCCTAAGTCCCGTAGGAAGATTGGAGCCTTCTACTCCTTTACAACTTAGTAAGACTTTGATCCATTTCAATGGAATTATCTTCCACATATGAGTTCTTTGTTTATATCGTTCATAAGTTGTTCTTATGTTCATGCAAGTATCCTTGTTATTGCTTAGTAGTATGCATGTTAGGGTTGATTGTGCTATATCGGGTGCAAGGTTCAAGACCCTTTTGGGTGCTCTAGTTGGGTTTCCTAGGCCGACTAGAGTTCTTACTAAAGACTTATGCGTGGAGTTTGGGTCTAAAATTTGCATTGAATACTCGTGTGTCCCACGAAGTGAGGGATCCGTTCGGATAGTGATAGCCCCGTTCGGTAGTAGCTTACCTCCACGTGCGGCCACATTCGTAGGACTCTTGATGGGTGTCGCCTGTAACAAGCGTATGCCCGTGCTCACTTCTTCCCTTCGTTTTGTAGTCTTTTACCTTTATAATGTATATTAAGTGTATATGCATAGGATAAACCAACATAGATAAAAAGCGCATATGGAACTGGTTGTTCTTAGTCTTTTCTTCATAGTCCGTCTACTTGGTTTGGTGGTGTGAACTTATCTCGTGTGTGTGTGTGTGTGTGTGTGCCACTACCTATATTATCTATATCTATCCATACCCGTGTTTATTACTTCCGTGTACTTAGTCGAGATATAAATTGACAATGCTTTCCTCGTGGAAATGACCCCTGGAATACTCTAGGGTTAAAGTCATTGGAGCAATTCAATAGTGGAATGCTACAACGGTATCTTCCGTGCGCTTGCAGAAATAAATAAGTGAAAGATACCTAGACCTTACACGTCAATGCACAAAGGGCACTCCTCTCCTAATGGGTGCCTATAAGCATTTCCGGCGCCTAACCGGTGATTGTTTGTTTGGTGTAACTTAACAAGTGTCAACAAGCATTTACGGCGTCATTGCCGTGGAAAGCATTTATCAAGAAAAGTTTCATAGTTACTTATGTTATATTCTTGATTGGTTAACCACTTGTCTTAAGCTGGCTAACTTGTCTTGTTTTCATATGTGAAAATAGGGTATTGTATGACAGGATTCAACTTACCACAAAACTTTGTTGCAAATCCCGAGTCTCTCTTGAGGAAGCCTCATTCTCGTGGCACCTCCTCTCAAGAGACACTCGTGACAAGCGAACGTGTTATCCGTGCGCCATCAAGCTCAACATCAATGGCCAAAAGGATGCTTCGTGAGTATGCTTCCTCTATCGGCAATATGCCTATTGGGCCCAATGTCGTAGTAGGGGAGGGAGCCTTTGGGCACAAGACGGGTATAATTTCCATGGTGCAAGCTATCCCATTATGTGAGAAAGCTCATGAGGATGCTAGCACTTATCTGCAGTAGTTCCTTGAGTTGTGCAACACCTTCACCATCGGAGGAGTCTCTCAAGATGCCATCCGACTCTGCTTGTTTCCCTTTTCCCTCCTGGGAAGGGCGAAGCAATGGTTTTATGCAACTCCGGGGACTACCATAGACACTTGGGAGAAGTATTCGACGGCGTTTCTCGCAATTTTTTTCCAATGGGCAAAACCAATGGTCTTCGTGGAAAAATTTCAAGTTTCCGGGAAGCAAGAAATGAGTCAATTCCATAAGCTTGGGAGCGACTGTAAGAATACATTACTGCCTGTCCTCATTATGGGATGGACTAATGGCTCATCTTACATAGTTTTTACAATGGGCGGACTCTCACAGCCCATGAACATCTTGATGCTGCTACTGGAGGAGTCTTCTTCTCCTTGACCATTGCAGCCGCTGCAACCCTTATTGAGAAGATGGTCTCGAAACAAGGTCGGAACGAAGAGCGTTCTTAACCTCGCGGACGAGGCATGCATATAGTGAAAGAAGTTGATATGCTCGCCGCTAAGATGCACCTCCTAATGAAGAAATTGGACGATCGTGCCGACAAGAAGACATCATCATACGGCACTTGTTCAAGCCATGGATTCTCACATGACTTGTGAGGTCTGTGGTAATGTTGGACATTCGGGGAACCATAGCACTGAAACCTGTGAGAAAGCATGCTATACCAACGGGTACCGTCCACAAGGAGGCTAAGGGTTGAATCAACCATGCGCTTACTATCAAGGAGGTAACAATTCTAACTCAAGTAATTTTTTAAATCAGTCTTCCTTGAAAGATCTTATCTTTAGCCAAAAGAAAATTATTGAACCTTTAAATAAAGAGCTTGCTGCCAATGACAATGTTTTGGAAAATTTAAATGCTAAAGTTGATGGTCTTGTGTCTACCTTTAAAAATCAAGGGAGTTTTAATAAAATGATAGAAACCCAGCTAGCTGAACTTGCTGCTTCCGTTCCTACTGTTGAAAATGGAAAGATTCCTTGGTAACCTGGACCCCTCCTTGAAAATGTTAATGCAGTAACTACTCATGGTGACAACTCCACTCGTGATCCACCGCATCCTAACCATGCAGGAAAAGACAAGGCGAACAGGTAAGAGGAGGGACCATCCATAGAAGATGCCTCCAAGGAAGAAGAAAAAGATAGATGTACCACTCCTGAGAAGTTCATTAACATGAGCTTCCTACCGTTCCCTCATCACAATCGAAAGCCCACAGTTGATGAGCAATTTGCTCACTTCATTGTGGTCATAAGAAAAGTTCACATGAACATGTCCTTCATAGATGCGATGCAAGTTCCCACTTATTCTCGCTATCTCAAGGACATACTAAAAAACAAACGACCATTGCCCAACAGGGAGGTGGTCACATTGACGAGAGGAGTGTAGCGCAGCTACACTCAACAAGCTAAGGATCCAGGGTGCCCCACCGTCACTTGTTCAATTGGGATGCACCACTTCGAGTGAGCTCTATGTGACCTACGGGTGAGTGTGAGTGTTATGCCTAAGTCAATCTTTGATCGTCTTAACTTCACCATGCTCACCCCTTTGCCAATGCAACTCTAACGGGCTGATTCTTCGGTTCGCTATCGGCGCGTATTGCGAGAAGACATTCCAGTGAAGGTCCATGACTTCTTCATCCCCATGGATTTTGTGGTGCTAGACATAGAGAGTGACAAGGAAATACTCATCCTTGGAAGACCATTCCTTAGCTCCATTGATGGAGTAATCCGGTTCTGCCTCAATGGTAAAGAGGTAAAATTTGAATTTTGCCCCAAAAAAGAGCAATGCTCCATGATCAAGATCAAGTATGGGCCGAATGAGAAGAACATCACAGGGGTTGAAGTGATGCCCCCCAAAGAAAGGCAGCCTCGTCGAGTTCATGTTAGCATTCCTCGAGAAAGAAAAATCCTACACCAAAAAAAAAAAGCTAGCAAGCTGTGAGGCCGAGACTACGGGTAAAGAAACAACCCGCAAGATCCGAGAAGACTCCAACCACACCTACAACAGAACCCAAGATAAAGCAAGTGTGGAGAGTCAAGAAGGTGCAGCCATCCATGTCCACATCTCCAGGATGTGGTCCGTCACCATCAAGCTGAACATGGACATGGAGAAAGTCCCATTCATTGGACTTTAAAAGGACGAACCCTCGCCAGGAGAAAAACCAGGATTTATCTCATATTTACTTTTCCAATGCATTTTTGATTTTTCACACATTTAGATTTTCCCAATTGGCATTTGCATTCATCATCTTTGATTTTTTTTTCCAATCTACTTTTTCCTGTCGAATTTGTTTTCGACTCATTTGCATTTTTCTGAAAATTCAATTTTTGGGAAAATCTCCTTGAAAGTAATTTTTCTGGGCAAATTCCTAAAATAAACTTTAGTGAAAACATACACCAAAATATTTTTAAAGATAAGGGGAAGACGTGGGCCAAAGTTGGGCCTAGTGAGGCCCACCAGGGGTCGGCCGACCCAATCTAGCCGTTGGTCGGGCTCCACTTCGGCCAACGGCAAGATGAGGCTCCCTTATGACCATTTTTGAACGTTACCACTTTGCCTACAAATTCATATGGCCGGGAGTGGATTTCTTCACCCTTTTGCTCGGTTTCTCACTCTTCCACCTTGCTCCGATGTTTTTACCCATTTGTTCTTCAAGTGTTCATGAGAATTTATCCCAAAAATCACCTAAAAATATTTTCTTGTATTTTTTATTTGATTTTTGGTTTGATTTTTTTGTTGTATTTTGCTCTCACAATTTCTTGTGGCCTTATTCAATTTGACGATATTTTGATTTTTCTAACCCTTAACTCGTCTTCGAGACCATTTCCAGTGTGTGAAGCTATGAAGAAGGCGGGAGCGTCGCTTCGCAAGGCCAAAAAGGCCATAGGTTCAAGCTCAAGACGTTCTCGTGATGACACAAGTTCAACCCCCTCCGTCGAGCTTACACCAAGTCGGGATTTCAACGATCCAATGGAGGAAGATAACCAAACGTCCCTTCTCCAACACTCCTCACCAACGCGAATCTGGAATTAAGAGAAGAAAAAGAATAACAAGCCTACAACCATCTTCAAAACAGGACCTTCTCCCACACATGAGCCTTCGACATCGACCTTCTCGAGAAAATAAGTATGGATGATGAATTTAATTCAATTTGGCATGCTATAGGATGGGAAGATTTTATCCCCATACATGAGAATGACTCTCGCTTGCTTGCAATTCAGTTCCTATGCGCTTTGCTTATGAATGAAGATGGAATTTCTTTTCATTTATTCACATATTGTCATGGAGGGAACTTTGTTTGTATCTCGGTTGTGCACGCCCTTGTATAATTGATTTGATAAATACAACTTCGGCCTTTGATAAGCATGCGTTTTAGAGTAGCATTTCTAGTGATACCTTTTGTAGAAAGCCAAGAGTTTGTCAAATTCATAATCTTACCTTGCATATGCTGCATATGTGGCTTGCTATGACTTTATTTCCATGAGGCGGCATTAGAATTGTTCGTGATGATGAATTGTGCCTCCTTTTTGCCTTGGTTAATGAAATCCGAGTTTCTCCTGTGCAATGCATGACTAAACGATGGTTAAAAATATAAAACTAAAATGACCTGTTGAGTGCACTTCTCTTGTTACTCGCATTGGTTCAAACGTCGGTGCTATTGATAATGCTCTTATTTCTTACATCACCGAGACTTGCCAATTGCTAGATAAAAATTATTTTGTGCAAGGCCATATTTTGAAGCATGCTCACGATGTGTCCCTTGTATTTTATTACCTCGGGCATACAAACGAGATCTGCTTACCTAACCCGGGACTTCGCTTGTATGCCTGTGACGAGCTAACCATCCCCCGTCAGTCCGTGGAACATCTGGCAGGAGAACTTCTTGGAAGATCACACCGAGTAGGACCATCCACACCATTGCCGAGGCATCATCCTCCCAACCAGCTCAAAAAGAAGAAGAAGATGAGCCGGAATCATCATAAGATCAGGCATGGATCATGCCGCCACCACAGCAGCAACCACATGGAGGAACTTGTGGACCTCCCCCAAGTTCTCACACCGACGATCCACCACCATTCGATGATAGGCGTCACTCTTTCTCGTTTCATGTATATTTTGGCATGACTTAGGAAATTAGTATGCTCAAAAATCAAGTGGAGAACCCCGCGTTATCCACACGAGAGATACATGAGTCCCTTGATAGGCTCATATCAGCAACCTCACAATGGTAAAACTACAACGACAACCAATTTTGATTCATCAGCCAGTCACTGCAGCAATAACACTCTGTCTTGCACGCCCACTTTTGCTACGAAGGATTTGATCCGGCACGTCAACCATAGGCCTGGAAGCTAGCTTAGGGGAGGACCCCGTGAGAGGTAACTTGTGTCTTTCTTTCTATCTTTTTCCTTACAAAACAGAAAATAAATAAAAAATTTGCAAAACTATAAACTACAAAAAGAGTTTGCTTTGTTTTCATATATGTGGTAGGATTATTTAGTTCTCCAATATGTTGAGATGATGAATAGTTACTCTGCTTAAATTCCTCTTTTATACCTAGTTTACAACTTAGTAGTTTTCCACAATGTTGAACTCATTGGTTTGTATGTCACCATTTAAAATTTGTGGGTTGCAAAAGCATGATCCTAGTCAAGGTTGTTGATGGGTATGGGAATTAGAGTTGCTATGAATTCGTCCTAAGTGAAACTTGAGTTCTAGAGAATTTGCTTTTCAAAAAATCAAAATGAATAAGTTCCTTAATGATAAGAAAATTCCTACCACGATCATATGTGTAGAATACATTGCAAACCTTCCACATATGCTACTTGTAGATGTATTGAACTTTGTCAAAATTGTTGTGACCTATGTGACAATCTTTTCATGCTTTCATGATCAAGATTCACGCGCACTACACTGGAAGATAGCACACAAAAAATATTCCATCCACCTCATATGTTCAACTTCTACATTGAAAGTAGCATTTCCTATCATTCCACTCCAACAAAATAAAAACGCCACACTTTTCATGATAGAAGTGTCTCTGTCTCAAAAGAAATAAAATATTAGTGTGTAGAACATGGCTATAAAAAATACAATAAAAATGCTAACACAAGTGTCTTCAGCTGAGCCTCCAAAGCCCACCAAAATTAGTCGAAGAAAACATAGCCATGGCAGCACCATAAAAAGCAAAGAAAAAGAGAGACATCACAAATAGGAGTATCCATCATAAACATCTACTTGTTCCTCCCATCTTTCCACACATTTGC
Source organism: Chloris gayana (assembly GCA_031894775.1). Lineage (NCBI taxonomy): Eukaryota > Viridiplantae > Streptophyta > Magnoliopsida > Poales > Poaceae > Chloris > Chloris gayana. The sequence goes on along the minus strand of JAUNZO010003047.1, from coordinate 69,334 downwards.
ACATCTTGATCAGATTGTATGACTTGATTTCACCTGAGGTCCGGTCTTTTGACTTAGCAAAATATGCACTACTTGTATGCCTCTCATGTTTTCCTACCCTAAGCTGCGTAAAAAGCCTTTTTCTAGAAGTAGGATGATTTGAGGCAACAACATACCTTGGTAAGGAATTAAAACACTTTGTACGATCGAGAGTATCATTAAGGAACATCATACTTGTTTATAAAATTTTGAAAATCTCTAGAATAATATAGTGGAACAAGGGATGGATGATTAGTTCTTTATATACGATGCCTTCAATCACTTAGACAAAGAGATTCAAAAGCCCCATAAGTAAAAGTGGCTGAACTAATCTTGCCAATTTTTCTAAGTTAAAGAAAATCATTTTGTTGTGCACAAAAGCATTTGAGAAGAGCTGGCATTGCAGCAACTCCTGATCAACCGAGATCAAGTTTTTTCTTAGCATGGGACGGGCACATGTTTAGCTTGAGGGAGTTTGTATACAGCCACTAAGTATAAATATTCAGCCGTCAAATATCTCAGAAATAAAAGAGAACTAACATGAGCACGTCATATATTGTTTAAGAATATTGTAGTTCCACATGTCCTTGTAGTTTATTTGATGAAGGTGGAATTTCCAAGAAATGAGGTGTGAACACGAGGCAAAGTGGTAAATGGAGAATATTAGAAAATATCTAAAATTTCCAAATGGATAAGGAGGCCCAAAATACCAAATTTATCAATGTAACAAACCATGGGAACATATACCATAAAGAAGTGGAGGCCCAAAGCAAGCAACCGACCAAAGGAGGGGGCCGGAGGGGCTGGGCCCGGATCGGCCGACCTGGCCGGGTCGGCCAACCCGAGGGAACCGCCTCTAGCGCCCAACTTTGGCAGGAAGCCCCGCCCTCCAAGACTTATCGCCTCCCGTGCACGCGCACTCGTTCCCATGCTTGGAACCACCTAAGAGCCGCCTTCAAGACCATATATAAGGAGGGGTACCCCTTCATTTGCAACACACATAACACACAACACCATTTTACCTCGTCCAAGACTGTGAGAATAGGCTTAGAATAGCTCTCTTGGAGTTCCCAAGTCCCTCGGGAGGATTAGAGCATTCTACACCTTCACTCCTTAGTAAGACTTTGATCTATTTCAATGAAATTATCTTCCACTTATGAGTTCCTTGTTTATATTGTTCATGAGTAGTTCTTATGTTCATGCGAGTATCCTTGTTATTGCTTAATGGTATGCATATTAGGGTTGATTGTGCTATGTCGAGGTGCAAGGTTCATGACCCTTTTGGGTGCTCTAATTGGGTTTCCTAGGCCGACTAGAGTTCTTAATAAAAACTTATGCGTGGTGTTTGGTCTAAGGTTTGCATCGAATGCTTTGTGTACCACGGAAGCGAGGGGTCCGTTCGGATAGTGACAACCCCATTCGGTAGTTGCTCACCTCCACGTAGGGCTGTTGGTAGGAGTCGATCGTGTAACGGGCGTAAGCCCATGCTCCCTTTGTGCCTTAGTTTCATAGTCTTTTGCCTTAATGTGCGTGTATTAAGTATATATACATAGGATAGACCAACATAGGTAGGAAGTACATATGGAACTAGTTATTCCTAGTCTTTTCTTCATAGTCCTGCTACTTAGTTTAGTAGTGTGAACTTATTTGTGTGTGCATGTCGCTACCTATTTTATTTATATCTATCCTTACCCCTGTTTATTACTTTGGTGTACTTAGTCAAGATATAACCTATGAGTAACCTAAGTAACCAAGAACTTGATAATCCTTTCCTCGTGAAAATGACCCCTAGAATACTCTAGGGTTAAAGCCATTAGAGCAATCCAATTGTGAAATGTTACAACAGTATCTTCCGTACGCTTACAAAAATAACTAAGTGAAAGATACCTAGACCTTACACGTCAATGCACCAAAGGGTGCCTATAAGCATTTCCGGCACCTAGCCAGGGATTATTTGTTTAGTGTAACTTAACAAGTGTCAACAATTGGTCGAACATGTGTGGGAAGAGGAACAAGATCCCACATGTCGGTACGCTCAAGGGTAGCAATCTCCTCAGCCATAGCATGCTGCCATTCCTAACAAAGAACAACATTATGGAAAGAAGTCGGCTCGGAACGAACGGTAGCAGCAAAAGCAGAGGGAGAATACCGATCAGGGGGCTGACGAGGATGATCCCCACATCTAACAAGCTTAAGCTGCTCGGGTGAAGAATCAACAGAAGACTCCCCATAGGAACAGGGCTCAACAGGAGAAGATGGTGTCACTCGAGAAGACAGCGTATCAAGAGATGATGATACATCAGAAGAAGATGGCTCACTAGAAGAAAGTGGCACATCGGAGGAAGGTGGCATGTCGGAGGAAACATGAACATGTTGGGCATAGGCATGTGTCACTGGTGGCTTTACGGAATAGTCAGGTTCCAGCGAAGAAGGAACCAAAGAAGATGACGATGCTTGCGCTCGGTGACACCATTCTGGGTATGAGCACCAGGACATGAAAACTGAGCAAGGGTACTATATCAGAAAGAACCTGATGGAGAGCTCCTAAAATATACTCTCCCGCAGAGTCCGCACGAAAAACATGAGTAAATGTGTCAAAATGAGTGTGGATCATAGCTGTAAAGGTCTTATAAATGGATAAAGCCTCACTAGGATGTTTCATAAAGTAAATCCGTGTCTAAGCGAGAAAAATCATCAATAAAGATGATATAATAACAATGACCCCTGTGGAAACAAAAGGAGCAGGCCCCATATGTCGAGTGAACTAAGTCAAAAGGATGACTAGACACCGGCTCACTAGAGGGATAGAGAAGCTGAACCTATTTTTTGAGTCTACAACCCTGACAGTGATGCAAAAAGAAGCATCACCACCAACATATCCTAAGAGACCACGACGAACTAAAGAAGGCAACTGTGATCCATAAAAGTAGCCGAAACGATGGTGCCACCGAGCAAAGTACGAAGTGGAAGAGCTAGTAGATGCAGAAGAAGCTAAAGGACTGGCAGAAGCAGCGGAAGGAAGACAAAGTCAGTCAAGCTCCCAAAGACGTTGTGACTCATAACGACGATGACCAGAACCAACTGTAAGCCCTGTGTGACGATCAAGAATGCAACAAGAGTCATGGTCATGGATAACACGACAACTGTGATCAGTGAGTTGACCAGTAGACATAAGTTGCATGATTAAATCAGGGACATGAGAAACAGCAGGAACAGAAAAAGAGGAAGACGACAAAGTTCCTCGACCTTCTACGAATAGAGGAGAACCATCTGCAATATGAATAGTGGTGTGGTATGCTGATGGGACAATGGAAGTAAGACTAGAAGGATCACATGTCATATGAAAAGAAGCACCGGAATCAAGAATCTATGGTAGAGTACGTGAAGACATAGAATATGGTCTCTCACTAGAAAACTGAGAAACAGAGGCAACCAAGTCTGTCGATGCAGAAGACCAAGTCGCAAGACCAGTACAACCAGTGGATGCAGATGCCACAAGACGACGTAGTAGCATGAGAATCTCCTGTACGTCTGAACCAGCAAAACCCCTTTGAGAACCTCCAGTAGCCGAGCCATCAGATAGTGGGTGTCCATGATGATGAGCAAAATCCTTCGACCTCCAAGGACAAGAAGCCCCAATGTGACCATCCGAATCGCAGTAGATGCAGGGAAGACTAGCTCCTCGATCTATAGAACGCGCCAGTGAAAAAGACGTCATATGGGAAGGAGCTATAGACATAAAAGCATCGACAACAAGCGATGGCAAGAGTGCAAAATAAAGCAGCAAGCGACGGTGAGAGCCCAATATGAAGCGGCACATGACAGCAATAAGCGCAATATGATACACTAGCAGTAAAACTAACAACCAAAGCCCAATAGAAAAGACGAGCAATGGCAGCAAAAGCACAATATAAAGTGGTAGCAACAAAGCCGATGACTAAAGCACAATAATAAGTGCGAGCGACGGCAAAAATGCAATATGAAGTGTTAACAAAGCCAGTAACTAAAGCCCAATATAAAACGTAAGTGACGCAGTATAAAGCATCGACTGAAGCATGAATGATAGCAGAAGCGGCGGTCAAATACAGAGCGGAAAAGGAAGCACAAGTGTGGCAACAATGAGCGCAATATAAAAAAGTTACCAGCAAAACCTACAGCAACAGCTCAAACAAGCACTGAAAGAAGAGGAACTCAAGCTCTAGTTGTTTTTTTTTTTTTTTTTTTTTTTTTGGGGGGGGGGTTTGGGTACCCTACCGTGTCTGACGAGAAGAAAAGATATGGCGGCAGCTAAAGAAGCCGCGACGAGCCAAGCCTCGACAAAAACAGTTGTCCTTTTTTTTTATTTTCCCCTAAACCTAACCTTATCTGTTTCCTAGGGAAGAAACGAAACCGTATTTGAAGAAAACAGAGAGGCGGCGGCGTGACCTGGTGGCGTCCGTGCGGCAGTGCTTCAGCAGGCTGGCTGTGTGCATCAACGACGGCGTCCCCGAGGTAGTGAGTCCCAGCAGCGCACCCCGACGGAGACTACTGATGGCGGGTGAAGAGGAACAGCAAGCCGCGACGGTGCGTCCAGGCAAGGAAGAACAACACGCCGCGGCGACACATCCTGCCGAGGAAGAACGGCGAGCCGCGGCGACGCGTCCCGGCGAGGAAGAACTGCGAGTCGTGGCGATGCGTCCCAAGGGTAGCTTGTCCCAACGAGGAAAAACGAAGGGGCGGGATTGGACAATTCGGTGCGAAGAACCGCTCCGGGCACCCACGACGACTGGAACAAGCTCAATCTCCAAGAAGCGCCTGCAACGGATCGAGTACGAGATCCGCGCGGAGCTGGCAGCAGAGGAGAATCAAAGGCAAAGTCAACGATGAAGAAGGTGGACGGACTGGCAGCGTGGTGGATGACCGCGCAACTGCAACGTGAAAAAAAAAACTCCAAAATTTGGCTCTACCAGAATAACACTTGTATTCATTACGAAGAGCACTAGACTAGAATATATACAAATACAAGTGTGAGTAAATATACATAAAGTCCCTTATACAATCGAGAAACTACAAGAATACATACACATCTAACAATAAAAAACTCTTGGACATCCCTACTGAGTATAGAAGTTTAGCGGGAGCACTGCAATATCTCACCCTGACACATCCAGACATCAGTTACGCTGTGCAACAAGTCCGCTTATTCATGCATGCACCGAGGGATCTCCATTTTGATTCACTCAAGTGCATTCTCAGATATGTTCAAGGCACACTCAATTACGGACTTCATCTCTTCAGATCATGCAACACAGACCTGGTTGCCTACTCCGACTCTGATTGAGCTGGTTGCTCAGACACAAAACGATTTACCTCCGGTTATTATGTGTACTATGGAGATATTCTAGTGTCTTGGTCATCCAAACAGCAAGCAACAATATCAAGATCTAGTCCAGAGGTTGAATATCGAGGTGTGGCTAATGTGGTTGCTGAAAGCTGCTGTGTACGACAGCTCCTACAAGAACTACATGGGCCACCAAAGAAAGCAACAGTAGTTTTCTGCGACAACGTCAGTGCTACATACTTGGCAAGCAGTCCAGTGCAACATAAGAGAACTAAACACGTTGAAATTGATTCGCTTCGTTGGGACAAGGTCTCTTTCGGAGTTTCGGTGAGGTCAAAGTACTTCATGTTCCATCAACGTCACAGTTTGCTGACATATTTACAAATGGTCTACCTTTCAGTTTATTCAGAGAATTCAGATGCAGCCTGAACATTTACCCCTGTCCGGGCTGAGGGAGGCTTTTAACGATATCGTTTCTCATCACTCAACCTCCTGACCGAGTCCCACGGCATCTACGTAGCTCTCTAACCATTGTTTACGCACGTGATGTAACTGACTCGTGTATATCGCGGATGGACTCTCCACCGCCTCTTGTAAACTGTACAGGCTATATATAGCCAACACATGAATAGAATCTCTTCAGGGCGCATTCATTATTTTGCATTTTTACTCTTACACTGACACGTGCAAGAAGGTCCCACTTTTATTAGGGACAGCAAGCACGGGTAAACTCTGTTTTCTTCTTCCATGTTTAATCTCGGAAACTCGCGGCATTCTTACTGGAGCCGAGGATCAATGATACGAAGCATGTTATCCTGATAACTCGTCGTGAGAAACTCAACAATGGTAAGCCCATTGCAGAACATAGGATCAGTTGGCCTCTTTCCGGACAGTATTTCCAAGAGAGTACTACTCCGAAATTATACACGTCCCCAGAAATTGACATATTGCTTCCTTCAGCATACTCTGAATTACAGGTGAAAAGTGTAGCATAAGGTAACTCGCGTAAATAATAATTTGGTAATTATGGACATGAAATGTACCTGGAGTAGTATACCCTATAGTTCCCTTCAAACCAATCGAACTAATGGAACCGAAATCTCTTAACGATGTTGACATGGATTTAAGATAGAACCTTGCAATGCTGAAGTCTCCCAAACAAGCAGTCATACCATCTTATCGTATCTTGTATTTACTAATTTGAGGCTCCTTTTGAGGGCTCCAAGTTAATCGGAGGAATACTAGAAATTCTCAAAAAAAAAAAAAGCAAAACATCTGGCCATCAATTTGTTGATTTCTAATAATCATTGCTTATGATAGCCATTAGATCTTACCTCTTTTGAATTATATCTCTAAAATTACTCAAATATACCATTATAAAACAGTTAGACCAAATTACCCTTTACGGCCACGTTACATCTAAAAAACAACCCTCACGTTTCCTCTGATATCTTCCCCTCATCAATTTTGAGATCTACAAATAGTACTGTTTCCACGTATCATGGATCAATGGAGTCATATTGCATTGCCTCCGGTCTCTTTCACTCTCGTGATCAATCCTGTTCAGCGTATTTTCCAAACCAATGATCTAATCAAATAGATTTCCTAACTATTCTTTCCAGTCTTTTCCTACTTCCAGTGGCAGAACTTTGTTCTTCGTAAGACTAGGGCCACTAATTCTGGCTTAAGACAACTACAACTATCTGTCTATCTACGAGCTATAACAACAACAACAACATAGCCTTTTATCATGAGTAAGTTTGAGTAGGCTAGTGTTGAAACCCAAAAGGAACACGAACAAAAGAAAAAGAAAAAGAACACAAGATAAAAGGTAGAGTTAGAAGTAAGCAAGAAAGAAGAAAAAGGGTCACGGTTCAGGCATGTCGATTGCTAGTCTCGAAGCGCTCCTAACCATATATAGCTAGTTTCACGGGGATATTTCACTCATTCAAGTCTTTCCACTATAAGACATTTGCCTTGTAGAGATTTTTTTTAATACGGTAGAGATAATATTATTATGTCTCTAAACTGCCTCATAAGTGCCTTGCCATCGTTGACTCTATGAAAATAGAGACACTGTGTAACTTGTCTCTATTAAATATAGTGACAAGTAATACTATATTGAGTCTTGCTAGCCAACTCATCTACTAATCAATATATGTATATTTTTACAATATTATTCCTATGATATGTTCATTGTACACTGAAAACTAATAAAATAGTGTCCCTATGTGTCGGTGTTCGAACCACCGGTGGTAGAATTTGTCTCGGGGTTGCGCGTTTTTGGCCGGATGGTGCACAAGGGAAGACACGGAGGATTTAGGCTGGTTCGGGAAAGCTCCCTACCTCCAGCAGTGGGGGGGGGTCTCACGGCGTCGTGTTCCTTGCGCCAAGACGGAAAATGCGAATACAGATGTGGTGGGAGAGGAGCGTGCTCCAAGTCCCGTGCGAGCGTGTGTGTGAGTGGTGAGAATCGTCCTTTTTTGTGTGCGGTTGAGTCACACCCCTTTATAGTCATAGGGGTGGGACCCGAGTTACAAGGGAGAAACGGAGGAAAAAGGGGATGGTCGAGCTTCGGGGTTCTCCAATCAGCTTCCTTGCTTGTCCATTCCGTCGGGGTTGATCGGTCGGTCGCGTCGCTCCTGTCGCAACGGGCGCCGGGGTGGAGTGTTCCGCAATCGGGGGAGCCACGGGCGACGCTATTCACGGGGTGGTTGGACTTAGACGTACCATGCCTATCCTTCTTTGTCGATCGTGATGATGCATTAGACATGGCCAAGGTACGGGGGTGATTGCTTCCTCTAGTCGAGCTTGGTGGGAGAGGTCGCGCGGGACGGGACGCCTGCTCGAGCTCGACCTCGAGCTACACCTGTTCGACGGGTGTGTCGGGGATCGTACGTTCGTACATCGTCGGGCAGCGACTCGTCCCGGAACCCGCGGTCCACACCAACTCCTGCCATTCAACAGGAACGGGACGTCCCATCGGCGTGCCCCGACGGGAGCAGGTGGCGGCAGGAGGGATGGGCTCGGACTTCTCTCCAATGATTCCCGGTCCGAGCCCACGTGGGCGCCGGGGCAGTTGGCATTGAATGCGGTCGGTGGTCGAGCTACGAGGTCGAGCGCGAGGGATGCTAAGGTCGTGCGGGACGGAGCCCTTCGAGCTTGGAGGCCAAGGTCGGGCGAAGCGGAGCTCTCCGACCCGGGCGTTAAGGTCGTGCGAGGCGGACGTCCTCGAGCAATGCGTGGGGGTCGTTCCCTGGTCGGTCCGTTCGAGCCTTGACCAGCCTCCGGAGATGACGTGGATGTGGTAACCTTCTGCTGGGTGGGTCCGGACGCTGCCACGTGGCAGCGCTAATCTCTTCCCCGACGGTAGCCCCGAGCCCCGGGCGAGTCGAGGACCGGTCCGGGGGTCTTTTCGAGAGGTAGGGGTCGTCTTCGTGAGAAGCGTTTTCTTCACCGGGTGCGCGCGAGCGCGTCCGGTGGACAGTAGCCCCGAGCCGGGGGATAAGTCGTGGACTTATGCCCTGGCCGAGACGCTCTGTCGGGATGCGGTCCCGCCGTCGGACCTCGTACTCGCGAAGCCAGCCCTCGAACCTCTCGCGCGTTGCGAATGGTCGATCGAGAGATGTTTCGTCTTTGGCCGTTTTCCCCATCCGCGTTGCGTTCGTACGACGGAGGGTAGAGCAGATCCGCGATTCGCCCGGAAGGACCGGCACGCGGGGCTCGGGGAGCTCGATAACGGGAAAAGTTCGAGCGGAGTTGCGGTTTCTCGTCGGAGAGATTCCGTCGAGCCCGCCGGGGGACAACTCCATAAATCCGTACAGTCACTCTCGATTGGGACCTAAAACCGTTCGATGGGTTTCGGGGCTCGATGCCTCTCTACGGTGAGATTCCCCTTAGTCGAGGTCGACCGGGACTCGAACGTGTCGGTCGATGCCCGTTGCGCTCGCGCGCGTGGGTCGTGGCCGCTAGGCGGGCCCATCGATGTCACTCCCGGCTCGTGAAATATTCGCTCGAGGCGGCCGTCGAACCCTTCGGATGGGCCAGCCTTCGAACCTCGGCGGGGCGGCGCCGTCGAGACGGTTTTCAGCCTCTTATCCCCTCTTACCTTCAAGGTCGTGCCTCGGTCGGTCGACCCCCGAGGTCGAGCGTCCGACCTTGACGGAAGTTGAATAGAGATCGACTTGTCCCCTTGGGGTGCGTGCCCTTTCCTGTCTCCGCATGCGGGTGAGAGAATATGAAAGGACAAAAGGTTCGGAGGGGAGCGTGGGATTTTCACCGTCTCGGCTTCCATGGTCCGGGGATCGAGGCGGGTCTTTATCCGTTGGTGGCGTGTAGTGGCGGGCCCGCGCAGCACGGGATTGGTTTCCTCTCGGTAGTGGTGGGACCTGCGCGGTTAGTACGGGCGGCCGGGGCTCACGCCAGCGAGCGGCGGTGTAGGAAACGGGAGAAGGAAGATTTAAGACTATTTACCGGGGTAGTGGCGATCGTGGGGCCCGCTGCGAAATAGAAGGGTCGCGGTTGCCCGGCGCAGCCCCTATTTAAGCCGTCGCCCACCGGGTCCCTTGGCTCCCACACGCCGTCGCCTTTCCCGCCTTCGCCTTCCTTGCCCTAGCCTCTGCTTTCTTCGCCCTAGCCTTCGCCTTCCGAGCTCCCGAGCTTTCCCTCCTTCGCCCTAACCATGTCGACCTGGACCCGATCCACGACGACGCAGGCTGAGCTTGACCGCCCGGTGACGCAGGGCCTGCTGCGTGAGCGTGGCCTTGATCGGTGGTGGATGCTGCCCGGCAACGAGTCTCACCCGCAGCCTCCCCAGGGCTACGTGGTTTCGTTCTCGCACTTCCACGAGCGCGGCCCGGGGACACCGGGAGCGACTTCTGCGGGCGCCGATGTTCCGGAATCATCTAGAACTCCAGCACTTGAACCCCAATGGGGTTCGAGCAGTGAGCATTTTCGTCGCCCTTTGCGAGGGTTTCCGGGCATGGAGCCCGACCTGGACCTCCGGCGGCATTTCTTCCGCGTCAATCTCCTTCGGAGGAGGAACTCCGAGGGCGAGGATGTTCCTGCGCACGTCGGTTGCGCAGGGATAGTGATGAAGAGGGACCGCGGCGAGAGACTACATCACGGTGACCACCCCCTCGTCGAACCAGGGGTGGCACCCAAAGTGGTTCTACCTTCGACGGGACCCGGGGCATCCGTTCCCGGCCTTCGAGGGTCGGGTTTTCGAGGGGCCCCGGAGGAATGGAAGTGGGGGTGTCCTCGGGCCAGCCGGCGCAAGATCGACATGGCCATCGAGGCGATCCGGCACTGGCCCGGTTCAACGTCGACGCGACGGTGGTGGTGGGCTCCTTCCACAAGTTCAGGTTCGCGCCGCCGATGCGGCACTCGATGTTGATGCATCGGGTGTCGGGTAATGACCGTGTCGTCCACGACACCGTGATGGCGGTGCGAGAGCTCGACGACGGCACCGTCGCGCTGCGTGTTCGGAGCGCGGCGGGAACGGCCGCACGCCCCGGCCTGTCCCGGGGCCCCTCCCATGAAGCCGCACCCGGACGCCTTGAACGTGGTAAGTTGACTCGACCTCTCTCGAAACTCATTCGAGTTTGATATTCGGTTTGCTCGCTCACTTGCCTTCTTCATTTCTCGATCCGCTCGGGTCCCGCTCGGCCGGCGCCCCCGGCTTCGGCTTCCCGAAGAGGCCGCCCGGCGCGAAGCCAACCGCCTCCACGCCGCGGAAGTGCAGGCCGAGAGGAAGGCCGCGAGAGATGTGGCCGTGAGGCTGCAGGCTGGAGAAGACGGCGCGAGCCGTCGAGCGCCGGAGGAAGAGGGAGGCCTACCGGCTCGCGGGGCGGAATCCCGACACGGCGTCTACCGCCTCGACCCCCGAGCCGACGGATTCCGAGGAGGACGGCGGAGCCAATGGGTATGAGAGCGACGGGGAGGTCCCGTACGTTTGCTCTCGCCGCGCCGTCACTTCGGGCCTCGAGTCCTCGGCTCCCTCGACCTCGATCTCGACCTTCGCGGCCGGCCCCTCGAGTCGGCCCGCTCCTCGCGGGGGCGAATCGAGTTCTAGGGCTGGCGAGGCGTCTCGCGCGAGGGGAACCGGGGTCACCCCGGACCCCTTTTTCGGGACGGAGGTGGTCGACCTAACGGTAGATCCTTCGCCGCTGCAAGGGAGGCCGCGGAGATGATCGCCGAGCTGGTCGGAGGCAATACCGATCTCAACCGTACGCCGGCGGCGCCCGGGGAGGAGACGGTGGATGGCGTAGATCTGCGACATCCTCCCGCCACCGCCTCCGAAGACGTGGTGCCCGCGCAAGGTTCCGGCGCGGAGACGCTGCGAGCCCAAGAAGTTGGCCGGGCGACCCGGGCCAACTAAGGATGGCGCAGAAGACCGGCGCGCGGACGCGCGCGTCGCTGTCTCTAATCCCGTTCCGTCCGGTGAGACGGTCCCACGGCATGCGGACGCGCATGTCGACGTCTTTAAACCGGCTGCGCCCGGTGAGGGAAGCGCCGCGAAGCCCTCCCCGACAACCGAAGTTCCTACCGAACCTGCCGGTGGTCGACCCGTCGGTGGCCGCCGGCAAACGCGTCCGCGAAGGCGGGCCTAATGAGAGCGCACCCGCGCCTAAGCGGATGGTGCCCCCGCGAAGGAGGGCGCCGCCTACGACCTTGCGCAAGTCGCCGACTTCCTCGGCGGCGCGAGCCGCTAGGTCGAGGGGGCGAGCGCCGAGGCGAGTCCACCGCCATGGTGACGGCGGCGGGAGATGCGCCCGCGGAGGCCGGCCGTGCCCGGGGCAGCCTCCGGATCGGAGGTTGTCTAATTTCTTGGCTGGGCTCACGCCGGCCGTGCGGCGTTCCTGGCCCGGCTCGAGTCCGAGGCCGGGGAGCTGATTCGGGCGGCCGGCGAGGCTCGCGCGGGCCTAGACGGAGCACTCGCCCGGGAGGAGGCTCTCCGGGCGGCGAAGGAGGCGGCGGAGCTCGAGGCCGCGGAGGCCGCCGCTCGAAGGAGGAGGCGCCGGCGGCGTTGGCCAAGGCCGAGGAAGCCGCCTTGGCGGCGGAGAGAATCAACGCGGCGCTCCAAACGGAGCGGGAGCCGAGACGGAAGGCCGAGGCCGCGACGGAGGTCTCCCACCGGACCGCGTCCGGCTACGTCCGCGAGCTCCGGGAGCAGCGGGCCGAGAAGGAGGGTAGGTGTTCTGCACCTTTCCTCTTTGACCTTAATCGAGTCCCTTAGTCGTTTTCTCGACTACTCGAGCCCGGGTTCTTGAAGCTCGGTTTACTTTGCAGGTCCGGAGCAAAGGCCGGCTACGGCGGAGGGGTCGCGGAGGGAGCTCAACGCTGCCCTGGACCGTGCGCTTGCTGAAGTGGAGGCCGAGCGGAACGTCGAGGCCGCTGTACCGGAGCAGATCGGCGCGGTGGTCCGAGGAGCAAGGCGCTCCGCCGTGCGCGCGACCTTCACGGTGTCGGCGTCCCATTACGAGGACCTCGACTTCGGGGCCGTTAGCACCGGACTCGTCCCTGGTTTTGCCGGCACCGAGCTGGAGTTGCTGAAGGTCGAGACGCGTGCTTCCGCCGATGCTCTGGCTGCAAAGCTTGAGGAGGAACCCCTCCCCAAGTCGTAGAAAGTTTAGGGGATTAGTTTTCCGTTTTTTGTTTTGTTAAGAACAAAGGGGCGTAGTTCCCCGCTTGTAAATAACTTTAAGTTTTATTAAATCGTTGTGCGCTTGACCCTTCGAGGTCTCACTCTTTATCAAGTAATTTTGAGTTGAACTTGAATATGTTTTGGCCTTTTCATCTTATCTCGTTGAGTCACAAAGCTTGAGCCGACGAGCCTCGTTGAACTTAGTCGTGTTTGGTGAGCATTTGCTAGGGCCGCCGGGGCGCTCGAGCTTCAGCCTTCCGACCAACTTAGATTGTGAGTTTGTTTACTCGCGCTTACTTTGGTTGTCGGCGGGATTCGAATTCAAGGCCGGACGAGACTTAGCAAATTTATTCGCGAAAAAAGAGCTAAGTGTAGGCGATTTTTGTTTTCAAAAATCGTGGTTTCGCCCGCCTTCCAGCCCCCGAGCGAGGCTCGACCTCGCGGCGGAGGTCGAGGGTCACCGTACTTGGCGGGCGATCGCTTAAAGAGTAAAGGAACAAGTGCGAGGCTAGGGAAAGAACTTACGTAAGCTGCGCAATGTTCCGGGCGTTGGTTAGTTCTCGACCTTCCACCGTCTTGAGCTTGTAGGAGCCGGGCCCGATGACTCGCGCCACGATGTAAGGTCCCTCCCATGGAGGGGTTAGCTTGTGGCGATCCTTGTTGCTCGCACCCTACACAGCACCATGTCTCCGATGTTGAACGTGCGGCTCTTTACGTTGCGATCATGGTACCGTCGGAGCGCTTGTTGGTAGTTGGCGGAGTGCAAGAGCGCAGCGTCGCGCGATTCATCGAGCTGGTCCGCCGCATCCTCGAGGGTCGTCCGGTTCCCCTGTTCGTTGAAGGCGCGAACCCTTGGGGCTCCGTAGTCGAGGTCGGTTGGCGGGACCGCTCCGATCCGTAGACCATAAAGAATGGCGTGTAGCCGGTCGCTCGACTTGGAGTCGTTCGAAGACTCCATAGGACGGTCGGTAGTTCGGCTGCCCAACGACCGCTGAAACGTTTCGAGCGGTCATAAATGCGTGGCTTGAGCCCTTGCGGGATCATGCCGTTGGCCCGTTCGACCTGTCCATTGGTCTCGGGGTGAGCCACGGCTGCCCAATCCACTCGAATGTGGTAATCGTCGCAGAACGTGAGGAACTTCTTCCCCGTGAACTGTGTGCCATTGTCCGTGATGATCGAGTTGGGAATGCCAAAACGATGGACAATGTCGAGGAAGAACTCGACCGCCTCCTCGGAACGGATCTTGCCGATGGCTCGAGCTTCTATCCACCTTGTGAACTTGTCGACCGCGACAAGCAGGTGGGTGAAGCCCCGGGCGCCTTTTTCGGAGGGCCGACCAAGTCTAGACCCCGGACCGCGAAGGGCCAAGTGACGGGTATAGTTTGGAGGGCACTGGGCAGGCTGGTGCGTTTGTCGGGCAAAGTACTAGCAACCCTTGCATTGGCGAACGATGCGAGTTGCGTCCGCCACGGCGGTTGGCCGATAGAAGCCTTGTCGAAAGGCGTTGCCTACGAGGGTACGTGGCGCGGCGTGATGACCACAAATGCCCGCGTGTATGTCATCAAGGAGCCGCGCGCCTTCCTCGATCGGGATGCATCGCTGCAGGATCCTCGACACGCTGCGCTTATAAAGCTCGCCGTCGACCAAGACGAACGACTTAGAACGCCTCGTGGAGGCGTTTTGCCTCGGTCCGGTCGGGTGGGAGCTTGCCGTGGAGGAGGTACTCGACGTATGGAGTTCTCCAATCGGCCGGCTGTGGCGTGGCGCTCGCCGGCGTGTCGATCTCCATGACCTCCGCAGCCGCCCGTGGAGACCCGGCCCTCGAGGCCTCGTCTTGGCTCGGGTGTCACCTCGAGTCGAGGTCGGCGCCGGGGGAAGCCTCCGGACCCACCTCGACCGATTTCTCCCCACCGTGGGGAGTGGTGGGGGAGTCGCACCGATGGTTGGAGCTGATCATGGGCGAAGATTCCCGCCGGGATCGGCTCCCGACCGGATGCTATCTTGGCAAGCGAGTCCGCCGCATCGTTAAGTCGTCGGGGGATGTGCCTAAGCTCAAGCCCATCGAACTTCTCCTCGAGCTTTCGCACCTCTTGATGATAGAGCATTAGCGTGTCGTTCCGACAGCTCGACTCTTTCATGACTTGGTCGACGACGAGTTGGGAGTCGCCGCGGACCTCGAGTCGTCGGATCCGGAGCTCGATGGCGATCTTCGAGCCATTTACCAAGGCCTCGTATTCAGCCACATTATTCGAAGCCGGAAAATGCAACCGGATAGTGTACCTCATGTGGATTCCCGGGGAGACAAAGACGAGCCCGACGCCGGCTCCTCGGCGCATCAACGACCCATCGAAGTACATAGCCCATCGGTGGTAGCCGGATCTCCGTCCATTCCGCAATGAAGTCTACCAAAACTCGAGACTTTATTGCCGTCCGGGGCGAGCAAGTGATGTCGTGCCCCATCAGCTCAAGGGCCCATTTGGCGACCTTGCCCGCCGACTCCCTATTCTCGATGATGTCGCGCGGAGGGAAAGAGCTCACCACGGTTATCGAGTGCGAGTCGAAGTAGTGGCATAACTTGCGTCCGGCGACCATCGGCGCGTAGAGCACTTCACCGACGTAGTAGACGGGGCGCTGTACTTTGAGTGCGTGGCCTTCTTCCTCGCGCTCGACCACAATGGCGGCGCCGACGACCCGAGTGGTTGCCGCCACGTAGAGCAAGAGTTGCTCCCCGGGGAGTGGGGGAGTCAATACCGGAGCGTTAGCCAGGATGCGCTTCACCTCGTCGAGCGCGACCTGCGCCTCCCGGGTCCACTCGAGCGCTCGGACTTCTTGAGGAGCTTGTGGAGCGGTAATGCTCTTTCCCCGAGCCGCGAGATGAAGCGGCTCGGCGTCGCTAGGCATCCCGTGAGCCGTTGCACCCCTTTGACGTTTTGGATCGGACCCATGCGTTCGATGGCGGTGATCTTCTCCGGATTGGCCTCGATGCCTCGCTCCGAAACGACGAATCCCGAGTAACATCCCTCGAGGGACCCCGAAGACGCATTTCTCGGGGTTGAGCTTAACGCCGTTTTCACGCAGGTTGGCAAACACACGTTCGAGGTCAACCACGAGCTGGTCGGCCTTTTTGGATTTGACGACGATGTCGTCCACGTAGGCTTCGACGATATCTCCGATGAGGTAGTCGAAGCATTTTTGAATGAACCGCTGGTAGGTGGCTCCGGCGTTCTTGAGCCCAAACGGCATCGTTGTGTAACGAGTACGAGCCGAAGGGTGTGATGAAGGAGGTAGCGAGTTGGTCGGCCTCATCGAGCGCTATCCGGTGGTACCCGAAGTACGTGTCCGGAGAGCGAGAGGGTTTCGCACCCGGAGGTCGAGTCGACTATTTGGTCAATGCGTGGCAACGGAAAGGGATCCTTAGGACAAGCCTTATTCAAGCTAGTATAGTCAACGCACATTCTCCATTTGCCATTCTTTTTCGTACAAGAACAGGATTAGCCAACCACTCGGGTGATACACCTCCTTGATGAACCCGGCCGCTAGAAGCTTCGCGATCTCCTCCCCGATCGCCTTGCGCTTCTCCTCGTCGATGTGGCGCAGGCGTTGTTTCACCGGCTTGGAGCCCGGTCTGATGTACAAGGAGTGCTCGGCGACTTCCCTCGGGATTCCCGGCATGTCCGAGGGTTTCCACGCGAAGACGTCGGCGTTCGCGCGGAGGAAGTTGACGAGCGCGCTTTCCTATTTGGGACGAGAGAGAGGTGCCGATACGCACCGTCTTCTTCTCGTCCCCTTCGAGGTCGAGGGCGACCTCCTTGGTTCCTTCTGCCGGCTCGAAGGAAGCCGCCTTATGGCTCGACTGCGGCGGGCCCTCGACCACTTGCTCGCCTAACGACCGCCGGCTCGGTGGTGGAGGCCAAGTGCGCCGAGGCCAGGTTGTAGTTGTCGACGTCGCACCGGTAGGCGTGCCGGAAAGACGCACCCACGGTGATAACTCCCTTCAGCCCGGGAATTTTAAGCTTCGGATAGACGTAGTTTGGGACGGCCATGAACTTCGCGTTGCACGGCCGCCCGAGGATAGCATGGTAGACCCCGGGAATCCTACCACCTCGAAAGTAAGGGTCTCCGTTCGAAAGTTCGAAGGAGTCCCGAACGTGACGGGCAGGTCGATCCGCTCGATGGGAACGGCTTGCGTTCCGGCACGACGCCATGGAACGGCGAGCCGTTCGGACGAATTTGCGAGCGCTCGATACCCATAGCATCCGGGACGTCGGCGTACGGGATGTTAAGGCCGCTACCCCCGTCCATCAACACCTTGGAGAGGCGTGTCTTGGCAACGATGGGGTCGACCACGAGCGGGTATCGGCCCGGCCGTGGGACCCGCGCCGGGTGATCGGCGCGATCGAACATGATCGGAAGTTCCGACCACTTGAGGTAAGCCGGGGTTGCGGGCTCTGCGGCAAAGACCTCGCGGCGCTCGAGTTTGACGGAGCGTCGTCCCGGACGAGCGTCGGAGCTCGCAAAGATCATAAGGCAACCCTCCGCCCGAGGGAAGCCCTCCTCGTTCTCCTCGCCGGCGTCGCCTTCGACCCCGGCGTTCCACTCCTGGTCATGCTGTTGGCGGGCCTTCCACCCGTGCTGCGTGATGAACTTCTTCATCAACGAGCAGTCCCGCATCAAGTGCTTGACCGGAAACTCGTGGTTGGGGCATGGCCCGTTCCACTTCTTCTCGAAGTGGTCCGGAGGGTTCTTGTTGGGCTGCTTCGCGCCCTTTTTATCGGTCGCGGCTACCATGTGACCGTCGGTCGGCCGCGACTTATTCTTCTTGTTGGGCTTGGAGCCGAAGGCCCCCGCCCGCATTGCCATCGATCCTCTTGCCCTTCCCTTTCTCGGGGAGGTCGCGGTGGAGGAGGGCCCCGACGCCTCCTCGCCCGAGGCATGGCTCGTAGCGATGTCGAGGAGTTCCCGAGCCGTCCGCGGGCAGCTTCACCCCAGCTCGTGGACCGGAGCCTCGCAGTTCGTTCCGGAGAGGAAGGCCCCGATGACATCCGCCTCCACGACATGGGGCAGCCGGGAAAAGCGCCGAATGTGGTCCCGGAGCGGCTCATTCGGCTTCGCCGGTAGTTCTTCAACTCCCAAGGGTTACCCGGGCGGGCGCACGTGGCCTGGAAGTTTCCTACAAAAACTTCCCGCAGGTCGCCCCACGATCATATCCGATCCGCGGGCGGATGCTCGAGCCAGGTCCTTGCCGAGTCGGCGAGGTACAGCGGGAGATTTTGAATGATGGCGAGATCATCACTCGCGCCGCCGACCGGCATGCCGGCCGGTAGTCCTCTAGCCGAGAGGGAGGGGTTCGACTCCCCGCGTACTTGGCCACCGTCGTCGGGGGACGGAAGCGCGGAGGGAAGGTCGCTCCCCGATCGCGGAGCCGAAGACCCTCGGACCCGGGGGTCGGGGCTCCGGCTCCGATCGTGCTCGACGTCGCCCCGACCTCCGCGGCGGGGGTTTCGGACGAGGCGTGGGCCTCTGTCATCCTGAGCGCGACGTCGGGCGTCCGGGGTCAAGCGCGCGTCTCGAGCGGCTCCGATGCCGGAGTGCACCGACCGCCTAGGCTCGGACCGGCCCGGTCGCGCGGGCTGCGGCACGGAGGTGTGCGCCGACCCTCCTGCCGGGGAGTTGCGCCGCCCGGCGCTAGCGTGCTCGACCGACAGCGCGGCGCGTCGCTGCGAACTTTCTGCGTGTTGCTCCGCCGCCTTGGCGAGGAGCGCGGCCATCTCTCTCTGCGCTCGCTGCGCCTCGGGAGTCGGCTGTACTGGAAGGGTTTTTAGCAGCGCGGCTGCCGCGGCCACGTTCTGCCCAACGCGCGGGAAGTGCTGGGTCTCGGCCCCGACGTCGTCGGCGATCTGCTGCCGGACGTGTCGAGCCCCGAGGCGCGCGTCGCACCCCTCATGCTGGCGCTGCTGCAGCAGCTCCCGCTCCACCGCCGCGGCCTCCTCATCGAGGCCACGGCGAGCCTCTTCTAGCTCCGGGCGCCGGGCCCGGAGGCGAGTGCGGAGGTCGTCGCCTCCTGGTGGCGCAGTGTGCGCGCGTTGAGCTGCCGGGGTTCCAGCGGCACCTGGTCCTCCAGCACTCCGGACACCCGCTGCCCCGGTGTGCAATACGTTGCACTCGCGAGCGGGGCCGTGGGCCTCATCGCTGTTGTCCTGGTGTGAGTCTTCCTCCTCTCCGGCGTCGAGGAGGTCGAAGAGGGACTCGGAGGGATGAATTACCATCCCCACGAACTCCGCCTCCGTCAAATTAGCTGCTCCCAGGAGAGCGCTAAGTCGTGTCACGTTCGCGGTGACACGGGTTGCCGCCTGGACTTGTGGCGCCGGTAGCTCGGCGCGTGCCGGCGTCCGCTCGTCGGTGGCCACGAAATCGAGGCTCCCAAAGCGCACGGTCGTGCCGGGAGCCCGGAACGAGAGCTCGGAATCAACCATCCGCGCCATGTGGGCAGAAAAAGCGTGACGAAATTGCGCAACGGTCCCCTTCCGGCACGCCAACCGTCGGTGTTCGAACCACCGGTGGTAGAATTTGTCCCGGGGTTGCGCGTTTTTGGACGGATGGTGCATAAGGGAAGACATGAAGGAGTTAGGCTGGTTCGGGAAACCTCCCTACGTCCAGCAGCGGGGGTCTCACGGCGTCGTGTTCCTTGCGCCAAGATGGAAAATGCGAATACGGATGTGGTGGGAGAGGAGCGTGCTCCAAGTCCCGTGCGAGAGCGTGTGCGAGTGGTGAGAATCGTCCTCTGTGTGTGGTTGAGTCACTCCCCTTTATAGTCATAGGGGTGGGACCCGAGTTACAAGGGAGAGACGAGAGAAAAAGGGGATGGTCGAGCTTCGGGGTTCTCCAATCAGCTTCCTTGCTTGTTCACTCCGTCCGGGTTTGACTCGGTCGGTCGCGTCGCTCCTGTTGCAACCGGCGCCGGGGTGGTGTTCCGCAATTGGGGGAGCCACGGATGACGCTGTTCACGGGGTGGTTGGATTTAGACGTGCCATGCCTATCCTTCTCTCGTCGGTCGTGATGATGCATCGGACGTGGCCAAGGTACAAGGGTGATTGCTTCCTCTAGCAGAGCTTGATGGGAGAGGTCGTGCGGGGCGGGACGCTTGCTCGAGCTCGACCTTGAGCTACACCTGTTCGACGGGTGCGTCCGGGGATCGTACGTTCGTACATCGTCGAGCAGCGACTCGTCCCGAAACCCGCGGTCCACGCCAACTCCTGCCACTCTACTGGAACGGGACGTCCCATCACCGTGCCCCGACGGGAGCAGGTGGCGGCAGGAGGGATGGGCTCGGACTTCTCTCCAATGATTCCCGGTCCGAGCCCACGTGGGTGCCGGGGCAGTTGGTATTGAATGCGGTTGGTGGTCGAGCTACGAGGTCGAGCGCGAGGGATGCCAAGGTCGTGCGGGACGGAGCCCTTCGAGCTTGGACGCCAAGGTCGGGCGAGGCGGAGCTCCCCGACCCGGGCGTTAAGGTCGTGCGAGGCGGACGTCCTCGAGTAGTGCGTGGGGGTCGTTCCCTGGTCGGTCCGTACGAGCCTTGGCCAGCCTCCGGAGATGACGTGGTCGCGCTAACCTTCTGCTGGGTAGGTCCGGGCGCTGCCACGTGGCGGCGCTAATCTTTTCCCCGACAATTAGCCATGTACTTCCAACCGATCCATTGATGAGGGTGCAGTCTCCGATGCTTCTTGTCAAGCTCAATGAAGAAACATTGATAGTAATCCTGCTGGAACCAAGTGTAGAATCTATCATCTCGTAGCTTCTTGCTCGGGCACAAGCTCTAGGTTAGTGGTCCTGTCCTGAAACAAAGATCCTAGCCACTTCTTGTAATCAAAGCGGACATGATTTCCAAGATAAATGGGAGGATGAACCCTCAACCCGGTGACTCGCCTTAGATCCTCACTAGGAATGCGGGTGGAGCCTTCCCCCATAGCTGGTCCTTTGCCCTTAGCCCTTCACGTCGGAAAGAGCACCACCTCTCTCAAATCGGACAGTCCGAGCAGCCTCGTGGTGGTCATGTCACAGTGCCCTTCCTCCTCTTGGACTCGGGAACAATCTCTTCACTCTCATCATCACCGAGAACGTCGATTCTTCCCCTCGGATGCTTCCGGATAGGCTCTAGTGTTCTTCTTCCCGGCAATCTTGGTTCTACCCTTCCGACAAGAACCTGTCAAGGATATGACACATTGATCACAAGGATTGGACAATGAGATTAAATATTATATCAATTTGCTTGTGACTGCATTTCCTAAAACGGAAGTTCCATCCGGAACGGAAGTTCTGTTCGGGGCCATGCAAGCACATGAAAATCACCATAACTTTAAATCTACCGTCTAGCTACTCAAGTCCTTCAAAGAGAATGTATACTAGTTACTAAGGAACCATTCTACCTAAAGGCAATAGCAGGAACTTGAGCATATGAGTAGATCGGGAAAAAGGCACCAAGATTCATACCGTGAGAAAGAATGGAGCGGGGAGAACACGGAAGAACTTGGGGCACAAAAGTTCCGAAGGGTGGAGAGCCTCCTCCACGGATTCCTTCTTCAAATCCACGGCCAAAACTCCAAATCTCCACTTGAGAGCACCGGTTGGGGTTGGTGGAGGAGAGAGAAGAGGAAGAGTCAAATGATTGGAGTGAAGGGATAAGGGAGCTGACTCTATGGTTTAAACCTAGGACGGAACTTCCGATATTTACGGAAGTTCCGTTATCTTCTGAATTAGCCGGATGAAAAACACCTAAGTGTGGATGGAAGTTCCGAAATTGGAGGGAAGTTCCGTGATTACTCGAAACAAGAAGCTTGGAATTCGAAGTTGCTTTCTCTTGTGAATAGCCATCAATCAACCAAGTGAAACAATATTTACAAGATAGGCAACATGATCATATGATCAAATCCAAATGTTTTCAGTACAAAGACAAGCAATATTTTCACAAATACTTTTATAAGAAAGAGACAACAACAACCAATTTCACAAAGATGTGCAAGGCTTCATTCCACATTAGAAGAATCGATTATATTCAGTTCACTTCTAAGCTCACAAAACCTTTTCTCATCTATGGGTTTGGTAAAGATATCAGCTAGTTGTTTATTGGTTCTCACATAGCTAATCTCAATATCCCCCTTGATTGAGCGGTCTCTCATGAAGTGGTGCCGGATGTCTATATGCTTAGTCCTATTATGATCAACGAGGTTATAAGCAATCATGATGGCACTCTCATTGTCACATAGGAGGGGAGCTTTGGTCACTCTCAAAGTCCTTTAGAGTTTGTCGCATCCATAGTTGTTGTGCACAACAACTACCGGCCGCAACATACTCCGCTTCGGCGAGTGGAAAGGGTAACGAAATTTTGTTTCTTGGATGACCATGAAACAAGGGACCTACCCAAGAATTGGCAAGTACCGAAGGTACTCTTCCTATCCATTTTACATCCGGCGTAGTCGGCATCGGAATAGCCAACTAGCTTGAACTTGGCGCCCTTAGGGTAGCACAACCCTATGTTTGCAGTGTGAACCAAATATTTCAAGATTCTTTTAGCGACCACTTTGTGGCTCTCTTTTGGAGTGGCTTGAAACCTTGCACACATGCACACGCTAAGCATGATATCGGGTCTAGATGCACAAAGGTATAGCAAAGAGCCGATCATGCAACGATATACCTTTTGGTCGATTGCCTTGCCATTCCCATCCAATCCTTGATGACCATTTGTCCTCATTGGTGTCTTGCTTGGCTTTGCCTTGTCCATGTCAAATTTCCGAGGATGTTGTAACAGCTTGTGTAAATAAGGAAATAAAGTGTACTTGTTCAAATTCAATTTTTGGCGAAGTTTAATTCAAATTCGGTCGAGGTTTGTTCAAATTTGGAAAAGAAATAAATTTGAATCGAATTGATCTGTTTTTCTCGCGTGGGCCGAATTCAGCCGCAGCGGCCCATCCCCCTTCTCTTCCTTCGCGCGGCCCAGCCAGCCCGGCCAGCCCAGACAGCCCGACCCGGCCCGACTCCTGTTTTTCTTCCACCTCGCGCCGTACCGCGCCGCGCGCACCCGTGAGGGGAGGGCGGCATGCGTCCGTCGTTTTGCGCCGCCCCTGCGTCACCCGGCCCTAGCCAACCGCTCCCTCCGGCTTCTAGCGAGCTCCCGAGCCTCCCTTCCCCATTTAAACCCCCGTGCGCGGCGCTTTTCCCCCAAACCCTAGCTCCGCCATCGTCCCGCCTCGAGGTAAGTTCCACCGCTGCGCTCCGTTCGCTCGTCGGCTATTCGGTGTCCCTCGCCCGTCCCGTTGGTGCTCATCGCGATGTTTTTCGCGCAGGGTGGAGGACGAGCGAGGCAAGGCAACTTTGGAGCCGCCATCTTCACCGTCGTCGCTCGTCGCCGTCGTTGCCTCCCCGGTGAGCTCGTGAGGCGTTCCCTCTTCCCCTTCGTTTGCTCTCTCGCTTGGCGCTCACCCCATCCTCGTTGTGCCCTTGTAGTCCGAGAACGTTGTCGCGTGTGGTCACCATCACGTGTCGCCCGCCGTTTCCCGTCCGTCGTCGCGTCTCCGTCAAGCCCCCTCTGCCCCCACCGAGCCCCGTTTGAGCACCCTGGTGAGCCACCGCCCCTTTCCCCCTTCTTCTCCGCGGATTAGTGTCAAATCGAGGGCTCCCGTCGAGGTCCGGCCGTCGCGTGCCATGGCCGCCGTGAAGCTCGGGGCTGCGGTCGCGCTCATGCTCCGTTAGGGCTAGGGCTAGCTTCGCCTTGGTACGTAGTAGCTCGTGCGCTCGTTAGCTAGGCTTTTAGGGCGTGCTTTCCCGCGTGCGTCAAGCTCGGTCTTCCGCCGCCTCCTTTCCTCGCCGCCGGCGTCCCTCCGTCGCCGTTCCGGCCGAGGAGTGAGTCCGTTAGCTTCACGCGTGTATGGGTGGCAGTTTGGTGCCAAGCTTTGGTCACGCGCTTCTCCCGCGTGGTTTCCCCTCGCGCGCGCACCGCCGTCGTTGCTCCGACGAACCCTCGCCGTCGAGCCGGCGTGAGCTGGTCCGCGCGACCGGTGCTGGCAGGTGCGCGGGACCGTGGTGAGCGTCGTGGTGCCCGCCGTTTGGCCGTCGGCGAACCGTAGAGCCGGTGCGTCGCGTTTCCGGCGAGGTGTGCGGTGGCGTGTGGCGGCGCCGCCTGTCTCCGGTGGGATGGCGTCGTGCTTGCGTCGGCACGGCATCATCGTGGGACCCACCCGTCGGGCCTGGTCCATGGGGGTTCGCCCCTGTCGGTCTGTCAACTCGGTCCACGTGGACCGAGGGCTGAGAAGGAACAGTGGGCTCGGTCCACAGCATAGTGTGGACCGGCGGAATATTCCGGGAGAATATTCTGAGGGAATAATATTCCCTGGTTTTTCTTCTTCCACTTTCCAGAATTTCCAAAAATTCCTTTTTCCTTTGGAAATTCATATCTTTTTCCTGGAGCGTCGGAAAATTACGCGGTCAGCTGCGTTGGATTCGTAGTGACGAGATCTACGTGTTAGTGTGGTTATTACCTCAGTTTGCGTGCCTAAACCGTTTTGCGCGTTCTGTCTGCCGAGAGAGCTACGAGGAGTTTCCGCCGGAGCCGCAGTTCGAGGAGTTCCCACCGAGCAGTTGCCCGAGTACCCCGACTCCACCTGGGACCCATGTTTTCCAGGCAAGCCGCAATCGTTGATCACTCTTGCTCGTATTAGCAACAAGCATTAAATTGACTCATGCATATGAACTGTTACTTGCACTAACAAATTAATCTTCCTACTTTTGTCAACAGGCATATCTAACCAAACCAAATCAAACTTGATGTCGATTAACTACTACTGCAAGTGTCTTTTTTATTGCTTGTCGAGGATAAGGTTGTTGTGACGTCAAAAACAAAGGATTCGTATCCTCCTCATCAATCTTATTTCTTTGTTAGAGAAAAATGAAGCAATTTAAGCAAGCACCTCCACATTCCATTAGATGTTCCTTGTGAAAGATATTATTTGTTGTTCCGGATACTAGTGAGTCACAAAAATATTTCTCTAAGAATGTGAAACTAGATTATACCAGGTATTTAGTTCGCCTATGATATCATGCTATTGCTCATGGCCATTTTTAAAAAGAAATTACCTAACTTGCTATTTTTTCTCATTAATGATTGGTGGTCGTTGGATAGTTCATCATCACGACATTGATGGTTCATATAAGTACCATGAACTCAAACTACCCCTCCTATATGGTATATCCATGTTGGTGGTTCCTACCACCCTATTTCTTATTTTTATGAGTCAAGGAGAAACCAGTTGGACCATTATGGAATTATATATCTGGATATCATTTAGTCATTGAGATATAAAATTTAGTTATCTATGTGATAAGTTTTGAACACCACTTTTTTTCTATTTACAATGCAAATAAATGCACTCATCAGCACCATCTGATCATCATGACCTACTAGTTTAGAAACATAGTGCATAATAAACTTCATATCACCCCACCTAGAACGATAGTGGACCTTGTTTATTCCCCCTTTGTTTTCCTGTTATTTTCGTTTCCAATTATAGTGAGTCAATGAGAGGCTACTTGGTTCATGCAACTATATTCACGAGAAAATGTGGAGGATAGGGATATTAAATATTTGAGTGAGAAGTTTTGAGGAACACCATTTGATATCAATTTACGATGACAACAATTGTACAGATGAGGATCACAACAAAGATAGTTTTAAAGTTGTCGTTCACTTAACATAGAATAGTTCTACATGTGCTATCCACTTGCATGGTTGCTTGCACAAGTAGAGGAAAAGACAAACACACCAAATAGTGCATCCGGCTATAAATTGCACCAATCTGATATGTTCAAGAATCACCTTTCAACACAAAGCCAGTAAACTTAGCTAGCTAACCAAGAAAGGCAGGAGAAAGAGGAGGAAATGGAGGGAAAGAGGACTACTGCTTTGATGGTGATCATGTGCCTGGTTATCTTGGGCCTCAATGTCAACTTGGCCACCGCGGCACAGTGCAGCTGCTGCGTATCCGCCCGTGCAAAAGCATGATGTTTTGGTTGTATTGCTGCGGGTGGCTCCGACACAATATGCAAGAACACTTGTTGTTTCCCATGCATTCTGGCTGATTCTGGTAAATTCTCTAAAATTAATCTATTCAGAGCAATATTTCTATGATACACACAAGCTCTGTAGGATACCATGTTGTAATATGTATGTGATGCATTCCATGCATTTCCGTTAATGTATTTTATTTACTTTACTTCCCAATCTCACAACTTGGCATATTAGTTACAACATGAAGAAATCTGGCAGTTTATTTCTAATGCAGAATTAACTCATGCATACCCTAATGGGATTTTCATATCTCAATTTGACAGTTGCTGCTAAGATGGAAGAAATGGGAGTACTTGCTAAGATGGAAGAAGGACAGGCCTAAAACGATATGATTGCATTGCTACGAGGATGAATGCCATTCAATAATCATATGTTGCTTTGCTCGAAGCTATGGCCAAGTTATGTTAATGTTTATCTCCAATAAATTGTTCACCAACTGGGGCAATCTGTAGTTGATCCATCTATTGGTCGAAACGATATGTATGTTGTGCACATGTGCACGGTGTGTGTAGTGACAAGCATATTTGATTTCTTTTCCTGCTTGTGGTAACAGAAAATACATGGTTCATCGTGATATATCTCAGAAGTATAATATGTTTGTGTATTATATGTAGCTTCAGCCATTTTATTGAAACACAACTATGAGACCGAGAACGGTACCACACATCAATCCCTTCCCGGATATAGTCCAAAATGTTCACAGATTTATAGAATGATATCATAGATCCATCTTTTGTAAGAGAAATTGTTAGCAATTTTGATCATGATATGCGATACATGGTTTACATATAACGAAGTTAAATCACCCTCCTACTATTTCCGTCTTCGTGGTTCCTACCACGCTACGCACCTCTTCCATCCACATATTACCAATGCAGTGTCTCTACCATACCGATAATATCTATTGTTGCCACCGGCCCTGAGCCATGTGAAACAAATGTTTGGGAATTAGGGAGGTGAAACATGACCTCAATTTGAATTAATTTATCTTTTAAAAATCAATGGTTGTGATTAAATTCTTATCTTACATCCTATGATGTAAGACAGTAGTATTTAGGACTACCAAAGAAAGAGATTTTGTGTTTCACTCATAGATATATAAATACTTAACTATTAATCTAGTATGGTTTAAGAAAAGTATCATGTTTTTGTAATTTGTATTATAGAATTCACGTAACTTTAACCAAACATCAAATTTAGCTGATTCCTGCAATGAAAGTAACATTGGAGCGGGAGGAGATTCAATTTCTGCCTATGTCCAGCATGGAATTAAATGCTATAATAAAATATTAAAATGAAATCATTGATTCACGGGGTAGTTTCATTTATATTTGAAACATGTATGATGTGACACTGCTGGCCGAGCTAAGAGACAGCTGCATGCAACGGTGTAGATGTTCTTATTGCAGAGTTGAATGTCATAGACAAGTGGGCTTTGTTTCCCTCTAAACCAACATTCCAGTGGCTGCGAATGGCACTTCATTATTGGAGGATCATTATCGTCTCATTGCGACCAAAAGGTCAGAAGGTGTTTACGTGTGTTGCTATCTCTCTCTCTCTCTCTCTCTCTCTCTCTCTCTCTCATGAGTTGGTGTACTTTTTATTCTTACACTATGCATTGTCTAATATTTAAGTAGTCGTCATAGGTGCAACTACTGTTTAGTAAATTATAATAGTCCCTTTCATCCTACATTATGCAGAAGAATTCATCTAACTGGAAGGTCTTTAACAACGTTATAGAAAATAAAAGTTTATCACAGCGTATCCGATTCACTGGAATGACCAGCTGATTCATCGTCCATCTCCATTTCACTGCCGCTGAGGGATGAAGTAAGGAGCTTCAATACCTCTCCATTAAAATTGTTGACGTCCGGAAATTTTAGTTTTCAATCAAATTTTGAAATACGTACATACTTTTAGGACGTCAATTAAATTATATGGAGGGGGAATACATGGATCCAAGTTCCAGAAGATCCAACACAGGAAACATGTAGGTGAAAACTTTTTGTTTTGGTTAAATAAAGTCTGTAGGGCGCGCCCCACCAGTTTGTTCAAAAAAGAAAAACATGTAGGTGGGCATCATCCCGGCAAAGAAGCAAAACTCAACAATAACGTCTCATCTATGAACATACAACAAACTATACTCATACACCTGTCTAAAGGTTGCAAGGAGCACGAACCTTGGTGACCTGTGGAGCACGTTCAGATCAGGCTGTGGAGCCAAAGATGTCTACAACTTCGCCCAAGACGAGCATCATCAGGGGTAGTAGGAGTGCGGCCCCTCGTGGTCAGCTCTCTCCCCTGTTCTTCCATCGTATCTAACTTGATCTGTATCATCCCTTCCTCTGATAATCAAACAAACAATCACCAGCTAATCTGGCTTTCTGAATATGGGTTTACTTCAGGGCAACGTGTGCTATATATCATTGGACGGAGTAGGAATGTAGTTGACTTAGCACATATATATAGAAAGAGAATATGCTGCCTGGTAATCAGTTACCTCACACTGTGGTTACTGCATTATTGCTAACTATATGGGGCTCAGTGACAATGTTGCTATACTAAATAATAAGATTCTTTTTCTGTAGACATGCATTGTAGGGTAGGTACAACTTAGTTTATGTTTGTCGCTCTGTCAGGTCTACCAGCTAGACGACCATGACCATGAGATCACTTGAAGCCGGGACGTTGATGCTCAGCTTCTAACATGTTTGCAATATTTGTTAAAAAGAACATCAGCCCAGCCCGGGCAGGACTTTGTCAACCAGATCACGAAGCCCCTCCAAAACATGCTCACCACGCCAGGGATCTCAAGAAGGCGACGCAATCAAGATGCAATAACCCAGGCGCCAAGGCGCAGCAGGAGTCTAGCCAAACTCCCGCTCGAGATCAACCAACAGGCGGCAATCACAGTATGTCAAAGACTGGGCTTCACCGACAGTCAACGGCGTCTCTCAGAAGGAACCATGGACAAGTACACGAAGTTTGTCGACAATCCGCTCAGCAGAAATCAAGTCTGTGCCCTTGCCGCCCTCTTCGGCAAGGAGGTGCCGACTGAGAAGAACTGGGCAAGACGGAGGCCACGGTATTGGCCTGATTATGGGGTGCTTGTGGTCGTATATCTTTATGTCTTGATGGATAATTCTAATGTGCTGATTTGGAATGTTCATGGCTTGAATGACCGCAGCCATACGGACACCGTGCGCAAAGGGGTTCATGCATGCAAACCTAATCTTATTTGTCTTCGAGAATGAAATTAGCCACTACTAGAATAAAGCTCTGTAGCGTCGGACGCTATTTTTGCCACGGTGGCGGTCCTTCGAGGCGTCCGTCGTTAAGAGCAGATGCATCCAGTTGTCCACGACTAAGGGTACAAGTTAGTCGCGGACACCTAGAGCCCGTGGTTACGCTGGCCACAGGCCCGCGACTAACGGGGCCGCGTCGATCGCGGACTCTGTCAGGCCCGCAGCTATGGCCCGTAGCCCATTTAGTTGCGGGCCTGACAGTGAGGTCCGCTGCAGCCGACCGCCCCTCCTATAAATAGGCGGGGGTGCCGAGCCGCACCGCCACCTTATCCGCGCGCGCCGCACCACAACCTAGGGTTAGGTTTTAGTCGGTGGCGGCGCCGCGTCTTCTCCTCTCTCTCCTTCCCCTGCTCCTCCTCCACCTTTGGCATGGGTTGCCGCCACCGGGGCCGCTCCGGGAGCAAGCGGCGCTCCTGGGGCCAGCGGGCGTTGGTCCTCGCCAACGCCCCATCGAGCTCCCCGCACCGGCGACTCCGCTGCCTCCTGCTCCCCCGCCGCAGGGGCTCTCCGGCGGCGGTGCGAAGAAGGCGGCGCCGGCGACTCATCCTCCTCTCGGCTCCTCCCGTGGCGGCGCTCGACTCATGCTCCTCCTGCTCCCCTGCGGCGGATCCGGCAGCGGCGGCGGGTCCTCCCGCGGCTCGACGACGGCGGTAGCACCGGAGGCGGCTCCTCCACATCCACGTGCCACAGCACGGGCGGCGTGAAGCGGCGGGACGGGAACGACGCACGGGCGGCGGCGTCTAGGGAGAGTCCCATTAGGGGCCCGCCTTATTTTGTTAGTAGGTTAACGGCGCCGATCACGGTCCCAAGACTGCCACTGGCGCCTTATTAGGCTAATCCGCCCCGGCGGGCAGTCGCGGTCCTAGGGCCGCGACTAATTTTGCTTGTAATTGGTGACAGGACCTCGGTGGTGTTTAATACGTCCGCCACCGAGGCCCTTTTAACCCGCCGCCACGGAGAAATTGTAGTAGTGAGCAGTGATATCCGAATGTGAGGTCGCTATGTGGGCGAGATTTCAAGGACTACGTGTACCTTCCGGCTGAGGGTACTCGT
Organism: Chloris gayana; assembly: GCA_031894775.1. Classification (NCBI taxonomy): domain Eukaryota; kingdom Viridiplantae; phylum Streptophyta; class Magnoliopsida; order Poales; family Poaceae; genus Chloris; species Chloris gayana. Next base: position 38,876 of record JAUNZO010003047.1, on the reverse strand, counting down.
GGTGGCATTCTCATCACTTGGAGAGATGGAGTGTTTGGTGTGGTAGATCAATGGCGAGTACATTGCCACTCAGTCTCGGTTAACTTCCGGCAGGAGAAGAAACTCGTGGTGGTTTACAGGTGTTTATGGGCCACACCAGGATTTAGAAAAGGTCGCCTTACTAGAACAACTGCCAGAAGTTAGGAATCAATGGTCGTGGGCGATTGCCGGTGATTTCAATATGATTTATTCCTCGGAAGACAAGAACAACACCAACTTAAAAAGAGCCATGATGGGCGGATTCTGGCGCTTCATCAATGATCTAGAGCTGAAGGAGATTCCACCTATCAAGATTGATAGGGTGTTGTGCACAGCAGATTGGGGGAATTGTACCCGGAATGCATGCTGCAGAGCCAAGCTTCCAAAATCTCTGATCACTGTCCCTTATTGCTAAGCTTGCATGAGAATATTCATGGTAAAAGGCGGTTCCAGTTTGAGAGTTATTGGAGGAAGGTGGATGGGTTCTTAGAAGAAGTGGCTGCATCATGGAGAGCTCCTGCCCGCTGGAGCATATCTCACTTAAGCTCAAGTGGCTCACGAGAGCCCTTCAATCATGGAGTTAAAAGAAGGTCGGCCATATTAATACGCAGCATGCTCTATCGCGGGAAGTACTACACTGGCTAGAAATTGCGCAAGACCGGAGGGCGTTGACGGCAGAAGAAACTTGGCTGCAGCCACAATTGAAGCTACAGTGTTTGGTGTTGGCCTCTCTGGCGAGGGAAATTGCGGGTCTCAGATCACATATTCACTTCCGAAAGGATGGTGGTGCCAATACCACGTTGTTCCATAGTCAAGTTGGTTTTCGAAAGCGCAAGAATTTCATTCCTAAATTGCTACAAGATGATCAGGTAGTCACATTGCAGCAGGAGAAACAACAGGTCATGTTCAACTACTTTGACGGCTTGTTGGGTACGGCAGCACCAAGGGTGAGTACTCTGGACCTCTCGGTGTTCCATAGGGCCGGGATTGACCTCTCAGAACTTGAAGCTATCATCACGGAAGAGGAGGTGTGGGAAACAATCAAAACTCTCCCGGCTGACACGCGCACCAGGACCAAACAAATATACAGGGAAATTTTATAAGGCCTGCTGGCAGATAATTATACAAGATTTCATGGCAGTGATCGTTACAGCAGGGAGACACCCGTAAATTGTGGCTCCTCAACTCAGCTTTCCTCACTTTGATCCCGAAGAAACCTAAAGCAATGCTCCCAAAGGATTTTTGGCTGATAAGTTTGATTAATAGCTTAGCCAAGTTCATGAGTAAAATCTTGGCAAATCGGTTGGCACCATATCTCAACTCCCTAGTGGCTGCTAACAAGAGTGTGTTTGTTCACGGCAGATGTTTGCACGACAACTACATATTGGTTCAGCAGACGATCAAGTCCTTACATTGTCATAAGGTGTCGAGCCCCTTCCTCAAGCTAGATATCTCGAAGGCTTTTGATTCTGTGTCTCGGTCATTTCTTCTGGAGATTCTAGATCATTTGGGTTTTGAACCAAGATTGTGTAATCTGATCTCCAACTTACTTCAGACTTCCTCCATGAACATCCTTGTCAATGGGAAGCCGGGTGAGAGGATAAGATGTGAACGTGGACTCTGACAGGGAGACCCGCAGTCACCAATCCTTTTTATGGTGATGGATGTCATCAACGGTTGATGTGTTAAGGCTGGAGAGCTTGGACTGTTACAACCATTGTCGCACCGCAACATTTCTCAGTGAATCTCTTTATGCTAATGATGTGGTGTTATTTTTTACACCGGTGAAGGAGGAGATGGAACTGTCAATGTGTATCCTTTCTAGCTTTGGAGAAGCCTCAGGATTGCGTACCAATTTCGCAGAAAAGTTATGTGATACCAATTCAGTGTAACCAACCCCAAATTGAAATGGTTGAGTCATGCCTTGTTTAGCAGCTACATTCCCGTGCACCTATCTTGGGCTTCCAATTTCAAACAAGAAGCTCTCTAAGTGTGATCTCCCATGGATTGAGAAAATTGGGAATAAGCTACTAGGTTGTCGAGCGTCTATCATGAATCTTGTCGAGAGGACAGCTTGGATTATATTTGTTCTATCGGCTATACCTATTCATCTCCTGATAGCTCTCAACGATTCAAAATGGTTTATTCAGGCAGTGGACAAGTTGCGGTGACGATACATTTGGAAGGTATAAATAAGGCAAACAGTGGTATCTGTCGAGCAGCTTGGGATAAGGTGCAGCATCCACTTGATCTTTGTGGTCTTGGGATCCTCAACATGGAAGTCATGAGCTGGGCATTGCAGATTTGTTGGTTGTGGCTCTTAAAGACTGACCCGGAGAGGCCTTGGCAGGGACTAGAGATTAAGGTATAACCTAATACTTCATCACTTTTTAATGTGGCAATGGAAACTTATGTCGGCAGGGGTGACACCACCTTGTCCTGGACTGAGAAGAGGCTAAAGTGTTGTTCAGTTGCGGACCTAACTCCCCTGGTAGTGGCGGTAGTTCCATCCAATCTCCAAAAATAACATAGAGTGGCACAAGCTCTACTTGATTACACATGGCAACAAGACATACAAGGTGGTTTGTCGATGATTTGGATCTTTGAGTATTTTCAGCTGTGGGATGTGGTACATAAGGTTGCTATGTCCGAGGAAGATGATATTCATGTGTGGCACTTTTAAGGGATCAGGAGTTTACTCCACCAATTCAGCTTATAGGGCCTTTCACCAAGGTGCCATAACATTTGAGCCATGGGGATGCTTGTGGAAATCCTGGGCACCGCCAACATGCAAAGTATTTTATTTGGCTCACCGTACACAATAGATATTGGACAGCTTATCATCTTGCCAAGAGAGGCCTTCTCATCCTGCTAAGTGTCCACTCTGTGATCAGGAAAATGAAGATACTCAGCACTTATAGACATCATGTGTGTTCGCTCATCAAGTGTGGCATGAGTTTCTCGCTCCATTGGGCCTGCAGCACCTGACCCCAGGATGGAGGAGCAACTCCTTTGCAGAATGGTGGAGGACAGCCATCAAGCAAGTTCACAAGAGCAAGAGAAACTGCGTCAACATCATGTTGAAACACAGAAATTCCTATGTGTTTGAAGGGGCCAGACCAGGTCTTGTTGCTCACCTTGGCATGATCAGAGAAGAGCACCATTTGTGGTGTCTGGTAGGGGCCAAGGGATTGAGTAGACTGATTGGTCCGCAGCTGGGTCGGCTGGAGGAGATAGGCTTGAACCTGTTGCTGGTCTGTAGTGTTTTTTTTTTGTCAGGTCTCACCCCTCCTGTTTTTTCTTTATCAAGCACAAACTTTTGTAATTTAACATCCCTCACAGCTAGGCTCGTGTTATACCACACTTTCTGCACAAGACACTACTACACTAGAGGCCTGCAATAGCGGCCATTTTGGCGCTGCAATAGCAGCTAATGTGGCTGCTGCTATATAAACGATATTACAGGCCTCTTGTCAGCACTATTAGCCAGACTTGGCCGATATTGCTATGTCACAATAGTATTAGCCAGGATGATGTCACAATCCTGAATTCCTGATATTGATGATGGTGACAACAATTTTGGGCATGATGAAGTCACACGAACCAATATTGATGATGGTAACGACCATATCAGACCGACTGATATCAGACAGCCCAATGTTTATGTGGATAGCAATACTATCGGACACAAAGACATCACACGGACAGATATATTGATCTAGCTAGATAAATGCAATATCTGCAAAGGTGACATCACCTGAGCCGATACTACTTTTGTAAACATCCATATCAGACATGATAATGTCAAGATGGCCGAGTCTCAATAGTAGTATCGGCTCAGATGACATCACCATGCCTGATGTTGGTTTGTACACTATCAATATCGGTCATGTTGTTGTCATATCGCCGATATGGCTAATTCACTCAACAATATTGTTAGGATGACATCAGCATGCTCCATTTTGCTCTCTCTTCTGTAACTGGTCCATTTTTTCTTTTCATTCATTTACCCTTACTCAAAATACAAACTATAACAGATTTCATACACTGAGATATAACAACAGATTTCATGCATAGATATGTAATAACAGGTTTCATTCAATGGAAATGTACATATATTAACAAAATTATTCATCCACAACCATAAACTTCATGATCCACAAAAGTATTTGCCCACAAGTTCATACACCAAGCCACACAAGTTCATACACCATCAAAATCACAAGTTTTTTTTTGACCTGAATACAGTAGGAGAGACTCCTATTGCCTGAACTTTTTATTAAAAAAGAAACAGAACCAGACTGTACAAAGCCACTGGAGGCAAAAGAAGAGAAAAGAAAGGAAAAGAGAAGAGTCAAATAGGGGGCTCAGGAGGTTGTAAGCTATCTATCCAACTTGAAACACTATCTCTGTCTCGTAGATCTAAGTCTATGTACTTGTAACTTAATCTCTTCAGAGAAAGCCTCGCACCAGGAGTTTACAGAGGGTACAATGTTATCGAAGATAAGCCTGTTTCTTTGCTTCCATATGTGCCAGGTTGCAATTATGAAAATTTCCATGAAGTGTGGACCTTGGAATGTTCTCTTCCCTTGCTGCAACATGTCATAAAACTCCATATTGGTGTCCCATTCTATTCCAATTTGTGTCCAACAGTTGGTACTGTAGGTGCATGTGAAGAATAAGTGAAACGTTGTTTCCTCCTCGTGTAGCATACAAACTTGACAGTTGTAGTTATTTCCTTGCACCGTCATCCTTTTCCTTCTCAGTATATTTCTAGTGTTCAGTCTGTCTAGAAAAAGAAGCCATGTGAAGATTTTGGTCTTTTTTGTGCATTTGGATTTCCAAATCCATTGGAGTGGAGCTGGTGGTCTTATGGCTAAGAAAGGTATGAGATAGAACTTGGCTGTTGAGTAAGTTCTTGATCCCCAAATGTAGGTCCATTCGTCATTTTGCTGATTCTGATGTATTTGCTGGATAATGGCATTCAGCTGTAGCAGTTCTTCATATGCCTCAGTGCTCATAGGTAGATGAAAGTTGGCTGCTATGTCTGAATTGGCTAGGTATGATTCCACTGACACTTTAATGTTTTTGGCATATGTGTATAATCTGGGTAGCTCTTCATGTAGATTGTGATTATTCCAGGTGTCATGCCAAAGCATGACTGTTTTTCCATCTCCAACTTTGCATTTTGCAATGCCTCTATAGTGGTTTGCATAGGAAATGATATCTTTCCACCAAAAGGAGCATTTCACAGCTGTTTCATGTGGTCCATGTCCTTCTGATGTGGACTAGGGTCCCGATCTTCCGAAAGGTTCAGATAACTCTTGATTTGGCGAAGATGTGACACGTCGATCCGGCTCCTGAACAACACGTTCGAACCCCGCAATCGCAGCACCACGTCCTCTATGGTTATCAATCGGCGTTGCACGGTTGACCTCGCCCAGAAGGCTAATCCCTACCTACGAATCAAGAACACAAGCAAGAACAAGAAAGAACGCAACCAAATTTGCAGATATATGATTAATCTTACAAGTTGGGGTCTCACAAACCGATGAACGGCGAAACTGTCTAAGCAGAATAATCTAAGCAAACCCCAACCTTAACATGGGTGGTGGCTGCTGCCAATAAAGACTTGGGGACGTGCAAGAACCCCCTGGACGCTCCCCTAATGGGCTCACACGAGATACACGGCCCAAAGGCCAAAAACGGTGACGCAGCACCAAAAACAGATTCTGGACATTCCAATGTTTCCATGATTCCCGGCGCCTCCGGATAAATTTTGACGTGGGACCGGTTCCACTGGCAAGCTTATTAAATTATCTTTCCATCCATATGTAGAACGTCCAAATCCGACTTCGTATGCGATCTGGGCGTCTATTTTAATTCAGACTGTTCCTGGACTCCAGACTCGAAGTCGACTTGGTTTGGGCCTCCACAATGCCTTGCGCCTCTTGCTGGACCTCCACGCTTCCAAGCCCTAGTCCATTCATATTATGGTCCTCTCCTTGATTCCTAATCATAATAAAATCATTAGGTAGCAAACTATTCTCAAAATTATGAAAGGAATGACTTAGGAACGAGCTCACCTCAAAATTTAATTGTCGGGCGCGAGCTCTAGTGATTGGTCCTTGAATGTTCAGCGGAGGAGTGTCATTTGTATCCAAAGGAGTGATGTCCTCATCATCCCCGGCCCCCTCTTGAATCGGAGTCGTCCTCGACTCAAGCTCATGCTCCTCACCCAAATAAGGCTTCAAATCTGCAGTGTTAAAAGTGAAACTAACCCAGAACTCGGGAGGCAACTCAAGTTTATATGCATTATCATTAATCTTCTCAATTATCTTGAAAGGACCAGCAGCTCTAGGCATTAACTTAGACTTTCTCAACTCAGGAAACCGATCCTTTCTCAAGTGCAACCATACTAAATCACCCGGTTCTAATTTAACTTCCCTTTTACCTTTACTACCAGCAATCTTATACTTTTCAGTCATCTTTTCAATGTTGTGCTTAGTTGTTTCATGCATTTTTAAAATAAACTCAGCACGTTCCTTAGCATCAAAGTGAACTCTCTCATTAGTAGGCAAAGGCAAAATATCAATAGGAGCACGGAGATTAAAACCATACACTACCTCAAAAGGACTTACCTTGGTGGTCGAATGTGTTGCACGATTGTATGCAAACTCCACATGAGGCAAACATTCCTCCCACATCTTCAGATTTGTCTTTAAAATAGCTCTCAACATGGTGCCCAATGTGCGGTTCACTACCTCAGTTTGGCCATCAGTTTGTGGGTGACATGTTGTAGAGAACAACAACTTCGTTCCCAACTTATTCCATAGAGTGCGCCAAAAATGACTCAAGAATTTGGTGTCACGATCTGAAACAATAGTAGAAGGCATACCATGCAAACGAACAATCTCTTTGAAAAATAGATCAGCAATATGAATAGCATCATCACTCTTATGACAAGGTATAAAGTGAGCCATCTTAGAAAATCTATCCACGACAACAAAAATACTATCCCTCCCCTCTTAGTCCTAGGCAGTCCTAAAACAAAATCCATAGAAATATCCGCCCAAGGTATTGAAGAAACAGGAAGAGGCATATACAAACCATGTGGATTCAAGCGAGACTTCGCTTTTTGACAAGTAGTGCAGCGAGCCACAAAACGCTCAACATCTCTTCTCAACTGTGGCCAAAAGAAGTGTGTGGCCAACACATCCGCCGTCTTCTTTGCACCAAAATGTCCCATCAATCCGCCTCCATGCGCTTCCTGTAACAACAAAAGACGAACGGAACCAACTGGAATGCAAAGACGGTTAGCTCTAAACAAATATCCATCATTTATCACAAACTTGTTCCATGTACGACCCTCTCTACAATGCAGCAAAACATCTTTAAAATCAGCATCAAGAGCATATTGTTCTTTAATTGATTCAAGCCCAAAAATGTGACAATCAAGGTGTGACAACATAGTGTATCGTCTAGACAAAGCATCGGCAATCACATTATCCTTCTCTTTTTTATGCTTGATAATATAAGGAAAAGACTCAATAAACTCAACCCACTTAGCATGTCTACGGTTCAAATTACTTTGAGAACGAATATACTTAAGCGCTTCATGATCAGAATGAATAACGAATTCCTTAGGCCATAAATAATGACGCCATGTTTGCAAAGAACGTACAAGAGCATATAATTCTTTGTCATACGTAGAATAATTCAAAACAGGGCCAGTTATCTTTTCACTAAAATAAGCAATAGGTTTGCCATTTTGCATCAAAACACCACCAATGCCAATACCACTAGCATCACACTCAAGTTCAGAAGTCTTACCGAAATCTGGTAGTTGCAGCAGCGGTGCATGTGTAAGCTTGTCCTTCAAAGAGCTAAAGGACTCGTCTTGTGCTTTGCTCCATTGAAACACAACACCATTCTTTGTCAACTCATGCAACGGTGCAGCGATAGTGCTGAAATCTTTGACAAAGTGGCGTTAGAAACCTGCAAGACCAAGAAAACTTCGAACCTGTGTGATGGTTTGGGGCTGCGGCCAGCTAGCAATAGCATCAATTTTCTTGTCATCCACCTCTATACCCTGTGGAGTAACAACATAGCCAAGAAAAGAAACTCGATCGGTGCAAAAGGTGCACTTCTCAAGGTTAGCAAATAAACGTGCATTTCTTAAAGCAGTAAAAACAGCACGTAAATGATCCATATGTTCATCTAAAGACTTGCTGTAAATCAAGATATCATCAAAGTAAACCACCACAAAACGCCCAATAAAAGCCCTCAAAACCTCATTCGTTAAGCGCAGGAAAGTACTAGGTGCATTAGTTAACCCAAAAGGCATTACTAACCACTCATACAATCCGAATTTAGTTTTAAAAGCTGTTTTCCATTCATCTCCAAGTTTCATTCTAATTTGGTGGTAACCACTACGCAAGTCAATTTTAGTGAAAATTAGAGAACCGCATAACTCATCAAGCATGTCGTCTAGCCTAGGAATAGGATGACGATAGCGAATAGTAATATTGTTAATGGCTCTACAATCAACACACATGCGCCAACTACCATGTTTCTTAGGAACCAAAAGTGTAGGAACAGCACAAGGACTAAGGCTTTCTCGTACATACCCGCGGTCCAAAAGGTCTTGGACTTGTCGCTGAATTTCCTTTGTCTCCTCGGGGTTGGTCCTATAAGCAGCACGGTTTGGCAAGGTAGCTCCCGGAATCAAATCAATTTGATGTTCTATTCCTCTCAAAGGTGGTAATCCAAGAGGAATCTCAGCTGGAAAAAATATCCTCAAACTCCTGCAAAAGGTCAGTGATAGCAGAAGGCAAAGAGCTAGCAATATCATCAAAGGAATACAAAGCATGTTTGCATATCAAAGCATAAAAAATATCATCATTAGAAATTTCAGCAAGGTCTGATTTTGTAGCAAGCATAACACGGCCTTTCAAATTAAGAGAAATACTTCAGTGAGCATAGGGGCATGTGCCCACCCTAGCTTTTCTCTTAATTGTGGTTAAATATAAATATTGAATCTCTGGTTATATTATTAAACATGTCGGACTAGTTGTAAATGTGTTGTCAAATCATAAGTTGAAGTACAAAAACATCAAATTCTGGTAAATTCATGAAATTTTGTTAAATTTGATGAATTTGTCAGAATTTGATATTTTTGTACTTCAATTTATGAATTGACAACATGTCTACAACTAGTTTGATATGTTTAATAGTATAATCAGAGATTCAATATTTATATTTAACCATAACTAATAAAAAAGCTAGGGTGGGCACATGCCAATATGCCCACAAAAGTCATTCTCTCAAATTAATCCCATCTCCCATAGAAATAGGTGCAGACTTATCCTTTATAGGTGGGAAAACTGAATTAGCAACTTGCTGATTTTCAGATTTAGAATTATTCAAAGAAGCAGCTCGCTCTCTATCAGCTTGTACAATTTCAGCAGGGGTCAAAGGTACTAAAGTAATTTTCTGTCCTTTATGCATAAAAATGTATTTATTACTTCTACCATGGTGTGTAGCATCATTATCATGTTCCCAAGGACGACCCAATAAAAGTGAACAAGCTTGCATAGGAACCACATCACAATCAGCATAATCCGAATAAACACCAATGGAAAAAGGAACTCTACAAGTTTGTGTTACCTTAGCTTTTCCCGAGTCGTTTAACCATTGAATGTGGTATCGATGAGGATGTGGTCGTGTGGCCAAACCAAGCTTCTCAACCAGATCTGAACTCACCAAGTTGTTGCAGCTTCCTCCATCAATGATCACACGTGCTCGTCGATTCTTGATGACGAAGAAAATCTGGAACAAGTTGTGGCATTGTATCTTTTCAGAAGTCTGAATTTGCCTGCTAAGTACACGCTGTACAATGATGTTCATGAAACCTGAAGTGTCCTCTCCACCAAGTACATGGCCCTCATTGGTGTCATCGGCGACTTCGTCTTCATCATCATCTTCTATGTCGGAGGTGCTAATGTATCCTCCATCTTCAGTGGCCACGTATGCCCGCTGACTTGGGCAATCCTTCTGCACATGGCCCAGTCCATGGCAGCGGTGGCACTGAATGTTGGAAATGCGTCCCGTCGAGGCGACCGATGAAGCACTTTGAACAGGACCCTGCACAGAATTTTTACCTGAATTTGCAGGGCGTGTAGGAGGTGCATGTGGGGCTGCCATAACACCACTCGCGGACGCGGGAGGCCGTTTGCTTGCTGGTGGAGATGGCCGGAAAGAAAACCCCGAAGACGGTGTCGACCGTGGGGTGTAAGAAGGCCTGCTTGTACTGTTGCTCCTCTGTTGCTTCTCCCGTCCCTGCAATTCTTTCTCTGCAAGCATAGCAAACTGGAACAACTGATTGATGGTGTTAAACTCCTTATAATCAACAATGTCCTGTATATCACGTCTCAAACCAGAGTAAAAACGAACAATAGAGCTCTGATTATCCTCTACTATCATGCAGCGTTGTAAACCCTTTTGAAGCTCACCATAATAGTCCTGCACAGATTTATCCCCTTGTTCTAAGCGCTGAAGTTTTTGCGTAAATCTCTATGATAAGAAGGAGGGACAAAACGATCACGCATAGCTTCCTTAAGTTGAGTCCAAGTTACAGGAATATCATGAGCAGTTAGAGAATTCCACCAAACGATAGCAAAATATTTAAATTCGCTAGTGGCTTGTCTAACTCTATGCTGCTCAGGAACTAGGTGCCCACTAAATTTTTGCTCTACTGTCATCTCCCAATCAAGGTAACCCTCCGCATCATATTGCCCCGAAAAATGTGGAATAGTAAATTTAATCTTAGCATAAGGATCATCGGGGGCTCGATTATTGTTACCTTGTTGTCGATGTTGGCCACCCATACCTTGGGTGTTCTGTTGTAGACGCCGGTGAAGCCTTTGTGCTCGTATAGCCTTTCTGCTAGAGTATTAACCGTGTCCGTCATCTTGGACAACCGCTTATCCATCCGCTCAATCTGGTTGCCGAGATTGAGTTTGTTGATGCCGTCGGTAACGGCTTTGTTAATAGCTTCTGTCATCTCCTCACGTGCCATGTCAAGAACAGACTGAAGCTGCCCTTGACTAACACACTCGTGGAAATCTTTAGGGGTGCCAACATCTGCATCATCTCCTGCCATAGCAAATACCAAAACAGGAACAAACAGTGAAGGTTATCCCTAATAAACACTACTACTATGGTGGACAGTGGTGACTCTCACAAAAGCAAATGGAACGTCTTACCAAGTTCCTACAAGGGTCTTACCAAGCAAGGAAAAGGATACCTAGAAGGCGTGTACCACGATTGCAAGGGTCAAAAACCTGTGCTGTCCAGAAGTAGTATGTGGAGCTAGGAGGGCCAAATATGTGAGTGGAACACAATTCAAAAACAGATAGTAATGCTGAATAAATGTCCAAAGCTACTTGTCCTTAGTTGCTTGTCTACACGTATCCTAGAACAGTAGTGCAGGCAAAGCAAGGATGACAGGCACAAAGGAAAACAAAGCAAAAGGTAACTAGCAAGGAAGAAACAGCAACTAGACACAAAAAACAGGCCGAAACCCTGTTTTGTCTTTTAGCACTAGTAGAAATCATAAATTTTTGTTTTTTTGATATTTTTCTTCCACTCGGAGGCAACAAAATAGGAACCACGCAAAGTTTCAGGTCAAACAGAGAAGGAATGTGACCTACAGATTTTCTGTAAGATGCAGCGGCGACGGGTTCTAAACTTTTTTTCCTCGGATCAGTGGGCTTAACTTTTTTATTATTATTTTTTTGAGATTTTTCCTGCCCAGCGAAGCGGGGATGAGCAGATGCGAAATTTTTTTCTACCCAATTTCAAAAAAAAATTGCCTAATTTCGAGTCCGTATGCGAAAGTTAGGTCTGTTTGAAGGAGAGGACTCCGAATTAGGGTTTCGGTGGACGGAATTGCAATCGGGTAGGATTTTTTTTTTGTTTCTTTTTTTTTTGACGATTAATGTATGCAACGGAAACGGAGGTCTTGATCGTGGGGTGTTGAGTTCTAGATGAAAAGGGTGGGAGTGTAGGGTGGGACTATGGTGGATGCAGCGAAGGTGACAAAAACTCCCGAGACAGAAGTAAACTTGAGGGAATTCGGCTAGGGTTTCGAGGGGCACAAAACTGACGACAACACACGACCTAAACCAGCAACAAAACAATCACTAGAACACAAACTCAACACTACGGACTCTAAAATTGAAACATGCAAAGGCTAAACACGGCTTGGACAGGATGAACCGTAAAACTAAAAAAATTTGGCTTTTTCGTGGATGATAGGATAATAAAGAAACAAACTAAACTAAAGGTAGGGCGAACCTGACGGTGCACCTGAAGCTCTGATTACCACTTGATGTGGACTAGGGTCCCGATCTTTCGAAAGGTTCAGATAACTCTTGATTTGGCGAAGATGTGACACACGTCGATCCAGCTCCTGAACAACACGTTCGAACCCCGCAATCGCAGCACCACGTCCTCTATGGTTATCAACCGGCGTTGCACGGTTGACCTCGCCTAGAAGGCTAATCCCTGCCTGCAAATCAAGAACACGAAGAACGCAACCAAATTTGCAGATGTATGATTAATCTCACAAGTTGGGGTCTCACAAACCGATGAACAGCGAAACTGTCTAAACAGAATAATCTAAGCAAAACTGAACCCTAACATGGATGGCGGCTGCTGCTAATAAATACTTGGGGACGTGCAAGAACCCCCTGGACGCTCCCCTAATGGGCTCACATGAGATACACGGCCCAAAGGCCAAAAACGGTGACGCAGCACCAAAAACAGATTCTGGACGTTCCAATGTTTCGATGATTCCCGGCGCCTCCGGATGAATTTTGACGTGGGACTGGTTCCACTGGAAAGCTTATGAAATTATCTTTCCATCCATATGTAGAACGTCTGAATCCGACTTCGTATGCGATCTGGGCGTCTATTTTAATTCAGACTGTTCCTGGACTCCGAAACAGACTCGAAGTCGACTTGGTTTGGGCCTCCACAATGCCTTGCGCCTCTTGCTGGACCTCCACGCCTCCAAGCCCTAGTCCATTCATATTATGGTCCTCTCCTTGATTCCTAATCATAATAAAATCATTAGGTAGCAAACTATTCTCAAAATTATGAAAGGAAAGACTTAGGAACGAGCTCACCTTAAAATTTAATTGTCGGGCGCGAGCTCTAGTGATTGGTCCTTGAATGTTCAGCGGAGGAGTGTCATTTGTATCCAAAGGAGTGATGTCCTCATCACCTTCTGTGTAGTATGTATTCCAAATGAGATTTACCCAGGGGATATCTTTCGTGTTGTAGAATTTATCCAGATGTTTTAGCAGTAAAGCTTCATTCAGAAGTTTGATGTTTTTAATACCCAATCCTCCTTTTTCTTTTGGGATAGTACATTTGTTCCATGCCACTAAGGCCTTTCCCCTTGCGTCCATCTCTCTTCCTCTCCACGGTGCCCCTCTAGCAAGCTTATCAATGTGGTCAAGAACCGTTGTGTGTAGTTTGAGGGTACACATTGCATATACTTGGAATAGTACGAACTGCTGAGTTTATGTATGTGGCCCTCCCGGATAGAGCAAGGAAGGTGCTGGTTGCTGGCAGCTTTCTTTCAATTTTGCTCAGAATTGGTGCATGCTCTTGCACTGTTGGTTTAGTGGTGCCTAGGGGCAATCCAAGGTATGTGAACGGGAGAGAACCTACTGAGCACCTAAAGGTAGCTGCTAGTATTTGTATCTCCTCCGAGCCTGTGTTGACTGGCACCATGCATGATTTCCTAAAATTAACTTTAAGACCTGTGGACCTGGAGAATTTGTTGAGGATGGCTTTGAGGTTGAAAAGCTCTCTTTGTGATGCCTTCATGATCAGGATTGTGTCATCTGCATACTGTACTATTGGATAATCCTGTTCATTGCTGTTTTGCATTGGGAGGGTTAGCAGCCCTAGTTGATGAGCTTTGTTGATGATAGCTTGTAGAAGATCTACCGCTAGTACAAACAGCAGAGGAGATAGTGGGTCTCCCTGCCTTACCCCCCCCTTTTGCATTGGATTGAGGATCCTGACACCCCATTCAATAGAATCGATGTTGTTGCTGAACTTAGAATGCTCTGTACCCATTAAATCCATTTGTCATCAAAACCCAGCTGTTGCAGCATGTGTAGAATCACTGAATGCTCTACGGTATCAAATGCTTTTTCAAAGTCCAGTTTGAGTATGATGATCTTTTCTTTTGATTGATGGCACTGATGTAGATATTCATAGGCCCATGCAAGGCAATCCTGTATTGATCTAGTTTTGATGAACCCATATTGATTCATGTGTATCAGAGGGATGATCACCTTTTGCAGCCTATTTGCCATCAATTTTGTGAGTAGCTTCAGCACTGAGTTTAATAAGGAGATGGGCCTGTAGTCATTTGTTGTAACTGGGCTGTTTGTTTTGGGGATCAATGTGATGAAAGCACTGTTTATGGATTGTAGCTGAAGAGAACCTTCATGAAAGCTTTGACATAGTTGATAGAAGTCTTCCTTTATTACGTGCCAGCATTTTTTGAGGAACATACCATTGAAACCATCTGGACCAGGTGATTTATCACTTGGCATCTCCTTTATGACTGCATCAATTTCTTCTCTTGTGAATGTTGCACTAACCTGGTCCAGGTTTTCATGTCTTGGGATTAACTGTTGCAGATCAATGCATGTGAGGTTGGTCTGATTTCCCTATTCTTTCTCTGTATGTTTGGTGGAGCAATGCTGCCTTTTCATTATGTGCGGTGAGTATTCTGCCATCTTCTGTTTCTAGCTGGGTTATTGTGTTGATTCTGAACCTTTCTGTTGCTGCTGCATGAAAAAACTTTGTGTCTTCATCCCCAAACTTAACCCATCTCACTGTGAATCGTTTTCTCCAATACTCATTTTGGTACTTAAGCAAGGTCATGATGTGTTTCTTGAGGATGCTTCTGAAGTTGGCTTCTTGTAGAAACAAGGCCCTTTGTTCCTCTAATTTATCTAGTGTAGACAGCACCTCATTGCAGTTTTTTATTAGCTTTGCTAGCTTGGATATATTGTGACTCCATATCTTGAGATCTCTTCTCAAGTTTTTGAACTTGGCCACTATTTTACTTGCAATGTTTTGTCCTCTCACTGGTTTCTGCCAACTGTGTTGTATAAGTTCAAAGAACCCGGGTGTTCAACCCAAAAATTTTCAAACCTGAAGATCCTTGCTTTAGGGATGCTAGTGCCTATTTGAATGCAGCAAGGGATGTGATCTGAAGTGGGCTTGGCCATGGGTATCATGAGAGTTTTGGAAATTGTATAGCCCAGTTAACTCGATGTGAAGCACCAATCCAATTGAACTAACAAAGGGTCTTCTTGCATGTTACTCCAGGTATATTGTCGACCTTTCAATGGTATTTCCATCATTCCCAACTGGTCTATGGCTTGATTGAATAATAGAGTGTCATTGAAGTTCCCTCCATCTCTATTTCTGTTGTCCATAGATCTATAAAAGTTAAAGTCCCCCATGATGATCCAATGTTCCTCTTCCTGAATCTCCAACTCTGCAAACCAGGTTATGAATTCCTCTCGATCTGGCCCTGTGCATGGACCATAAACTGCAGTTAAGATGAAACTCTCTGCATTGTGTGTAGAAGTGAGTTTGACTGTGATAGCATATTTGAGGTTGTGGAGGACTTGTCCTGTAAACAGATTTCTAGCCCATCCTATGATGATCCCACCTGACATGCCTTGTGATGGGTGATAAGCAAACTGGTTGAACCTTTTGGGAGCCCACTTTCTGATTTTTGAATGGTCAATCTGTTGCATTTTAGTTTCCTGCAGACAATAGATTGCACATCCACTTTCAATTATTTTGGCTCTTACTGCTCGCTGTTTTTCATCTGCATTCAGTCCTCTGATATTCCAGTTAAGGATGTTCCAATCCATATGCACATGATTTCTATTGGTGTTACTGCTTTGATTGTTGCTGTTTTGTTGTTGATTTGGATCCATATATGTTTTGTTGATCTTTGTGGTGAGCTTTACCCTCGTAAAGGTTAAAGATAGTGTGAATGTGCATGGTCTGAGCAGCAAGGTACCGTGTAATTCGAAGCAAAGATAACTGAATCAACAGAGAGAGAGAGATCTAGCTAGCATTCTCAACTTAACTAACAAGAGATCTAAAACAGGGATGCTCCCTACGCAGTAGACCGAACTTGAATCATTACATGAAAGAAAGGAACTAGAAAAGGGACTAAGATAAGAGCTTGGGCTGCTGGTGATGATGCCCTGTTGAACCCAGAAATTGTTAGGTTGACTAATCATTATTCTGATTGGCCTCCTGCACCCTTGACTTTTCTCTTCTGGTATCTGGTCCTGAGTCTTCTCAGTTAGCAACAACTCTTGGGCCACCTCCTCAGGAGATATGCCACATACTTCCACAGCCACTTCCTGAATGGCCTGAATGGAGATTTTAGGGACTATCAGGCCCTCCTCAATTTCTTTGCTAGTGCGAAATTTGATTGGTCCCAGAAACATCTCATTGATGGTTTGAGTTGATGCTGCAGCAAGCTGAAGAACTTGTGCAATACCTTCCTGACGAGTGCTGCTATGGAGTTGCTGGCTTCGGATACCTGGGATCAACTGTTGCTTGTGCCCTTCATTGAGGTCACTCATCCTTGAGCTTCTTCTTAGGTCTTTTGTTGTCACTGGTACCATAGCCTTTTCCCTGATCTTTCTCTTCTTGTTCTTATTCTTATTCTTGTTTTTACACTGATAAGTGATCTCAATGATCCTGTTGTGCACAAATTTGAGCATGTTGAACCTTTTCCTTTTATATACTATATCTGCAGCTCTTCTTCTCTTCTTCTCTGTGTTTGTGTTGCTGATCTAGTTTTGCTCCTGTTCATTCTGATGAGGGGCCTGCACTTGTTCAATGTGTGGAACAGGTGGGCCTTCTATCTGATTGGGCAGCTGAGCAGAACCTTGCGAGCTTTGAGTGCGTTGCTGCTCTGGAGTGAGATCCATCTAGTTTCCTTGTTGGTGCACTTGGGCAGCTGGTAGGTAGTCAGGCCACTAAAATTCTTCCAGATTCTGCACAGGCTGTAGTTCCTCTGGGTTGAGCTGTTGCTGCAGTTGATTTGGCGGCTGTTGCTGCTGCTGGACTCCAAATGACTGCTGCTGTTCTTGAGTGGCTGGTTTAAGCTGTTGTTGTTGATGGTGATGTGGTTGATTCTGTGCAATGACAAAGAAGGCCGGGCCAGCTGATAAGTGATCCGGCTAATTGAAGTGCTGAATGTCATGCACAGGTAGCTGCTGGTGTTGCTGCCGAGCTGACTGGGCTGACTGGAGTGCACCTTCGGCCGGCAAGTTCATACCACCAAGCACCACAAGTTCACAAACAGGTCATTCACAAAGTTCATTTTCCATCATCACCTAGTCACCAACTTCAATCTAGTGCTTCAAGCTTATTCTCTTCTACCTTCAAGTTCCCATCAATAAGCTTCTTAGGGCATCCGGTCCCAAAATAATAAGAAACTTCTTCATGTTGGGCTAGCACACTCTCCGAGTCATGGTATGCTCCCCAAGGCTAGATTATCTCTTGCATCATGAAGCGGAGCAGCTTACATCCAATGATATATATTGAGGAAATTTTCCTCAAAATGACTTATATCCTTGGAACTCTTATCTGGCTGCATGTATCAAGTAAACAATTATTAAGATTGTGTTTGGAAAACAAAGAAATTTGGAGTCAATATGCAATTAAATACCTGTTACTTACATTTTGAAGCTATACGGTTCTTAAATGTGGGGAAATTCTTGTACTACCATTTGCAAGAGGATATGTAACTGGAGATGTAGTAGCCACAATTCATACTCCCGGGAGCTTGATTCTTACACTGAGAACTAAATGAAAAGTTAAGTTCCATGACAATTGAAATAGGAATAGAATGATATAAATTGTAAAAATTACATTGCTACATTGCCCAAAAAGTTAGCCATTTTTATTCTCCTGTTATGATGGCCCCTGCCAGCAAGTTTGAGGTAATACTCGTAAGCCTTGTTGCGAAAAGGAAATACTTAACACACAATTACCATGACGATAAAAATCACATGTTCATGGAATAATTGAAACTACTTATCTACGATGCTCATGAACTCCCTGTAGGTCTTTGGATCATGAAAGAGATATACCGTGAATGAGATATAGTGATTACTATACAAATATGTAACAGTGTCAATGTCTTAGTCAAAGATTCAATTAAAAATAAGTATAATGTCTGAGTGGTAAGGAGTCATAATTCAATTCCTGTCTTCCCACTCGTATATGTGTCTACCTATGTGGACAAGTACAAGACCATATCATTACTGACTGACGTGGTATATCTTTGTTTCTTTGTCTTTCTACCGTTATTGACCAATTGTGGGTGATTATCTTTAAGGATCGAGTTAATCACACTCTGTCTTTTCGTGGTCGGGTTTAAATAGCCGACTCTGTAACACCCATTAGAATGGTAGCACATCTAAACAATGGGAAATGATAGTGTATCTATTAACAGTCATGTACTTGTATATAATGAAGGGTTGAAACACTTACAAGCACAAGACAGTAATAAGAGTTATGTCCATCGAATCAATGTGATACACGGCACTATGTCCTCAACCGACACATGTATTTTGAATTATTGGCAGCCAAAAAGTTCTGGGGGAATCTTACCTTGGATTAATTGAGTATCTTTGCTACATGCTCCAGTACCAATCTTGAAGTTTCTTATATATTCAAGACTAGAGTTTAATCACATCATTTGGTACGAATTGTGGACGTACTGAGGAAAACGATCCGTTGTAAGATCACAACCTCCTTCCAGGTATCCTCAGGCACCACGCGCACATGTGGCACCAATTTTGTAGTCTCACACTTATATGATTGTTAATATATCAATGAGTATAGTGATTAACTAAGGAATTACTACAAGGCAGTTACCTACTCCCTTGCTAGATTTCTTTTCCTTTCTCGAAAGCGGAGGTGGAGCAGATCGGACTCAAAGGATCTCCAACCTCTTTTACTTCTCATGTAATATAGGAGGTCTAGTGGATCGGATGAGCTTGGAATAATCTCTCCCTCCTCCCCGCATGTAATAGGAGGTGGAGTGGATAAGCTTGGAATAGAGTTGACCTCCTTCTCATGTGTGTGCGTAGGTGGAATGCACGAGCTTGAAATAACTGGAGCCTCTTCCTCATCTGTCTTTAGAGCTGGAGTGGATGAGCTTGGAATAATAGTTACAGCCTCATCTGTCGAAGGAGGCCTGGGAGAAGGGACTCTAAAAGGAGACAGGATTTGTGCACAATCGGCATCTTCCTCATGTGTTGGAGAAGGCCTGGGTTGAGGTAGCAGCCGAATAGACAAGCCTACACTATCACCACTATCAACCTCTCTCATGTATCACAGGTGACTGGCAAGAAGGTACTATAAGTATATTGATCCTGCATCAGGGGCCAAAGGGCATACTGATTATTTGTATACAGTCACAGTCTTGTGGAACAAAAACATTGTTAAATGTACGACCAGAAAATGCAATGACATCTGCAACCTTTACGAGTATCTTCCCTTTGTTTCCGAGTGTCATGTGCAATGTGCAGGGTGTATTCACAGTCATATCATCCACCGAGTACTAACACAACCATGGCTGCATAGAGGACGAGTTTAGGGGCTATTGTCGATATTGTGTTGGATTTCTGGATCAACCATAGGTTGGGGAACATGTGAATTATTCTTTATGAACTCGTATAAGTTTCCTTCCACCTCTGATGATCTACAGCGCTATTCAAAGTAGATGGAGGTCTGTCTCAAAAGAATTCAGCCAAATCATTACAATCGATGGGTGGTCAATTTGGTGCCACGCGAACTCAATTTTTATTTTTATTTTTTTTTGCGAAAGGGCCTCCAACCTCTGAGTGGTTAGAGCACCTGAGTAGCATCTAGCAGACCTCGGTTCAACAACCATGCTGGAAAAAAAGAAAAATTTAAAAATAGGTTGAGGCCCCTACTGGCTTCGGTAAAAAAAACTCAAATGTTTTTTTTTTTGCCTCCCCACTGTCTTTAAATCGGTGGACAATTTGTCTTAAAGAGGAACTTCAACTGATTTTGCATAAGGCAAAACCAAAAATGAAAGACAATCTAAAACGGCTGGGTACTTTACTGTAAATCTTTTTGTAGGATTTTTTTTTGTCTGGACCCGCAACTCACTGTTATTCAAATACCAATTTCTCTTATCTTCCACAAGTACTTATTGCCTCTAAATTTTTGTATGGTGTTAGAAGATAACTTGTTGTAACAGACTAGGTCGGGCTAGGGTTCCCGGCGGCCAGGGTGCGGCGACGATGTGGCAGCAAGGGTGGTGGCGGCACGGCGGCTAGGGTAGCGAGAGAGAGAGAGAGAGAGAGAGAGAGAGAGAGAGAGAGAGGTAGAGAGCTGGGAATAGATGGGACTTAACCCTTCTATTACTTGATTAGATCTAATTACAATCCTCTCATTATATAGAGAGGCTTTCTTGGCTCCTAAGCAACCTATTATAATTTATGGAAAGACCTAGATTACTTATTGACTAACGATCCACATGTGGACCCATATGCTACAGTACCACGCAGGTACTGTTCACACACGTGAAGAGTACTTGGTCCGGCCCGAGTAGCGCCCTGATAGGCCATAGGCCCTTTGGGCTGTAACATCTCCTCCCCCATTTCCAAACAGCGTGTCCTCGCGCTGGATCTCCTTGGTATAGTGGATGCCGTAGACGAAGGGGAGGTGTTGCTCGTTGCGAGGTTGTCCGTTGAAGATCCTCCTGCCTTGCTCCGATGGCAGGAGAAAAACGCCAAAAGCCATGACAAAGGTGTCGTGGGATTGTAGGTGCATCGTTGCCATGTCGATGAAGTGCCCGAAGAAGATGCCAAATTCCGCAGCTGGCAGTTGTGTGACCGGTCCATCGGGTACCTGAAGAACCGTCCGGCGAACACGGAAGAGGTTGTGGCCAGCAAGGTCGACGAAGCGTACATCCACAACCTCAATGTTGTGTCTGTTGACGAAGATGAGGCCGTCCCGGAGTCTCCAAGCCGTTGCTAGCTCATCGAAAGAGATACTGTTGGTGAGGAACCACAACTCGGTGAGGACATCGTCACGGATCTTTATGTCACCGAGAAGGCCAAAGCGCAAAGAGAGTCGCCCGGTGCCACTAATAGCCCTCCGTGAGCCGTTTTTGTTGATGTAGATCGGCTCATCCAGGATCTTGATGCAGAACAAATTCTTGCACTAGTGGCTCTTATGGTTGGATGCGATCCGGGGCCGAGATAAGAGCACAAGATAATAAGCAACAAACAACCAATGATTATGGATGGGATGCTTACGCCTGGTTGTTGTTGTAGTCTACTTCTTTGGGTTGGTTGTGCTGATTAGAAGTAGTGCAGCCCACAGAAAAACAAGGACAATCACATGGCTGCCCTTATAGCTGTCGGATGGATTAATAATTGTAGCCTTGTGGAATATCCGAGCAAGGTCTACACCGAAGATCATAGAGCTCACACCAACAGAGGCAGAGACATGGAAGTACCCACGGGTGCCATTGGTGGGTGACAAGGGGAAAGCAGTCCATGTCATTGCACCGTCACCTATAGCAGCATCTCCATTAGAACCCCCTGTCCTATGAGGGAAGTCCCATCTCGAGTCGGCTCCTCTCAATGGAATGGTCCATGCCGGCCGTGAACTCATGGTGGCCTCCCGGGCGCGATGGTTGATGATGACAAGGAAGAATACTGGTAGGAGTAGTAAGGCAATAGACAACCATGTAGTCGATACAGTATGCTTACCGATGGTGATGTCATCCTTATAGATGGTGTCACCCTGCAAGTGCCAATGGCCGTCGAAGTGTTGCCGTTGTAGATTGCCACCATGGTAGAACAGATCATTTGCCGTTGTAGGATCTGCTATCTCGAGTGATGCGCAAGCAATGGTCGTGGGTTGACTCATGGCGTTGTCGATGTGATGCCACACGCCCATGCGTAACATGTCTGCTCCTTTGGTGCCACCTCCTATGGCCGAGGAGACAACTACTCGTCCCAGGAGAAGCACATGGAGTCGAGCCGCCTGCTCGAGGTTGAGTCGCCAATATAAGCAATGGAAGGCTACAACTCCCGAAGATTTCCCATGTTGCAACATTGGTGGTATTGGCGATAGTTGGCAGGAGTGAAACAACAAGAGACAACAACAAAGAACCATGTAATTGATGCACCAGGCTTACTTAGGGGCAAGTGGTCCATAGACATTTTCATCGGGAGGGTCTAGTTGATCGGATGCAAGGCACCCATGATGAAGGCGAAGATGATCAAGGTGCTAACCTGGTCCGAGGCATCCTCCAAGGTATTTTTAGTGATGAAGGTGGCAATGATGGCCTCCTTCGTGGTCGTGGGATCTTCAATGACAATGACAGGTGGGCTATCTTCCATCTTGCAACAATCCACGGCCAAACCATCCACAGTAGATGGGGTAGCCTCGCCACGTCGAGCTTGTTGTAATCAACATTGATGGTGGCGGGGACAATATCCAGGGAAATCGGGGTGTTTACCGTGGGAGAGACAATCATGGTGGTCACCTCTATAGTGTCCTGGTCCGAATCCGCAACGGGGATGGGACGAGCCACATCAACAGTAGGGCTCACCTCCATGGGTGGAGCCCTCTATAATGTTCATGTCACAATTGATGTTGTGCATTGAGCAGTTCATCGGGATGGTCTTCTTCGCACTATCCTCTAACTAGCCCACAACCTTGATAAACGGAGGATCGAGAAGTGTTGCGGGCGCCAAATCTGTTGCATGTAGAGTTATTTCGGATGTAAGAACAACATATGGTGGTGTCGTGATAGTATCCTCCACAACATGGGCCACCAGATCCGATGAGTGGGAGTTGATGACTAGAGCCAATGTAGCTAACAGATCTGTCCCCCGGCAGGTGCCTTCCTCCTTAGTCGCATATTCAATCTCCGGTCGAAAGGGCAGTTCGGTGTTGAGGACGCTGCTGGAGGGGACAACAGTTTGTGGCGTTGTCATCTTGGTAAGCACGATCATGGAAGGAGTGACAAAGGAACCCTCCCGAGGTACTACCTGCGCCTCCTTGTCGGTGGAGATCTCGCTTTTCTCGCTATGAGACAAGCAAGTATTGTTGATGGAGCCCTTGGTGGAGACCGAGATAGCAGCGTAACACGTAGCGCACTCCATGTTTGCGAGATCTGCTGCATGAATAATATCTCCAATGTTGTGCCCGGGGATGATGACGATTGTTGGAGTGTGTTTGACGATTACGCTGTTGTCGACGGTTGTAGGCGGCTAGATGATGTCCTCCTCAAAGATAGACGGAGAAAAAATTTTGATCAATTCCTCCCGGACCCGCTTGTTCCGCTCTATCATCGTCCGGATGGATGCACCCATTATTTATTGATCGGATGCGTTTAGATCGAACTCTCCATTGGAATCCATGTCCAACGGTGGCTCTGAATACCAAGCTGTAACAGACTAGGTCGGGCTAGGGTTCCTGGCGGCCAGGGTGCAGCGACGACGTGGCAGCAAGGGTGGTGGTGACACGGCGGCTAGGGTAGCGAGAGAGAGAGAGAGAGAGAGACATTGAGAGAGGTAGAGAGCTAGGAATAGAGGGGACTTAACCCTTCTATTACTTGATTAGATCTGATTACAATCCACTCATTATATAGAGAGGCTTTCTTGACTCTTCAGCACCCTAGTACAATTTATGGAAAGACCTAGATTACTTATTGACTAAGGATCCACATGTGGACCCATATGCTACAGTACCACGCAGGTACTGTTCACACACGTGAATAGTACTTGGTCCGGCCCAGTAGCACTCGATGGGCCATAGGACCTTTGGGCTACACTTGCACTATCCAATATCCATATTTTTTATACAATTTCTTATGCGTATATATTATATAGTGTAAATAAACTATGAGAGCAGGGGAGCACTAGATATGCCCTCATTATCGCACTACCTTGTAATGGCACCAGTCTAATTTCATTCATATGAATATTTTTTAATTATCAAAATAAATCAGATCCTAGCCTAAAAAGCATGCACAATCACATATAACTAGTAATTTTCTTGTGTAGAATCACTTGTGTTACCAAACATGATTCAGTTAATAGGGAGTTAATGTTGCACATTTGCCTGCAGACAAAGCTCTTCCAAACTCTGACTGACGGTTGATGACTAGCTTGCTATATCCCCTGATGACTAGCTTGCTATATCCCCGGGCATAAACAGTGTTGGTCACTTACTATTCACAAACTGCAAGCAATAAAATCTTATGCCACATGGAACAAAAACATGCTTAGGGACAGTAGTCTCTGAGTATCTGACTAACTCAGAATATCTCAAATTTGCACCAGACAAATAAACAGATATAAGTAGAATGTCTACACTATCACAAATGTCAGTTAACAAATTGCAAATGAAGTCTCATAGGATAATTTAAAGTGATATTGTTGTAAAATAGAATTTGCTTGAGCGAAAATTGTCATTCGTGTGACATGAATGCTTTTGTTGAAAAACTCAAAGTGCTCTTATTGAAAAACAGAATTTAATTGGATGTGAAGGCACTTGCACATGAAACTTTGCAGTTATTATTAATTAGGAGAATAGAGGATTCATTAGACCAAGGTAAGCAGACTGACAATAACTCGGTTGGTTAACTTAAATTTGGTCTTTCCTAATGGTAACTAAATTCTTCATGTGTTCTTCGTAGAAACAATCCAGATCCATGAGGGAATTCTTGCAACAATATCTTAATATGAACTTGCCTTCGAGGTGAGGTTGCCATGCATGTGGCAATCTTTAGATGCGTGAGGATCGTCGATTTTGAAATTGCTATCGGGTGTCCAAGAGTACATAGTGATCATGGTTTGCACCATCCCTTATGCCCATATTGTAGTCCTCGCCTCCTTGTGCACTCTCCATAGTCTGTATTGCAGTAACGACAAGGCACTACGGCCAAATCGAGTGTCAAGATTTTGTGCAACAGAAATTCTGCTTCTGATGTAGAGGGAGGCTAAGGTGTGATCCACCTTCACAGGTTTACTTGGTGCTTATACTTATCCTAAAAAAAGCACTTTGAGGTTTCAAAGAAATAATTCCAACTGTGCAGAATGTGGGCAACAATCTATCTTTTTTACCGGTATTTATTCATATATAGATAAATGGGTTGTTTACATATCAACTTTATACAGATAAGAGTAGTCATCCAGATCATGAAGGCTAATTTCATGTCCTTCACTATGCTGTAGGGTAGGAAGGCTGCATGGCGAGGCCGCACAGGCCCTCCTCGTCGGCGATGTCCCTCTCCATCCTGATGTACCCGCTCTCTCCCCACGAGGTGCCCCACGAGTTTTTCATGATCCAATACTTAGTTCCGTCGCTCGCCACACCATACCCGACCGCAGCAATGCCGTGGTCCAGATCCGTCCCGCAGCTGCCGGAGAGAACGCCACCCTTGTAGAATCGGAAGAGGTTGTCCCCTCCGTCGACGGCGACCGACACCGGCTGGTTTGCCACGGCCTTGCGGAGAGACTCCTCGTCGTTGGCCGGCACGTCCTCGAACCCCTTGATGGCTGCGGCGTGGTTGGACTCCTTGCCGGAGTTGCAGGTGCCGTCGGAGGCGGTGTACGGGTAGTTGCTCTCGGTGGTGAGGCCGCCGTTGTCCATGATGAACTGGAACGCGTCGTCCATCTCCCCGCCCTCGCATCCCTGGTCCATGCCGTTCACGTCGCAGTCCACGAGCTCCTGCTCCGACAGTGAGATCAGCTTCCCTGTGCTCAGCTTCACGATGCCTTCCGTGGATGCTACGGTGGAGAACGCCCAGCAACACCCTGATGACGATCAAATAAAGGGATTGATGTACATACAGTTCACAGGATGCCAAAAATGTGAGCGTAGAAGAATGAGAAAGAGCAAAATATTAAAGCAGCATTTCTTTGACTTACCACATTCGCCTTGGTCCTTGATGGGCGTGACGGCGCCTTTCGCCCTCCAGTCCACAGAGTCCGGAATATCGTCGAGGCTAACGTTCGCATACCTAAACCCCGTCTTCGTCCAGCTCTTGCTCACCGCCGGCTTGTAACCGGTGCGGGCAGCCCGGAACTCGTCGTCGGTGAGATCGGCGAACTGGTTGGCCTCGAGCCAGAATTTCTGGTTCCCAGCATTGACAGACTCGATGAACGCAACGTTCGCCTTGAACACCTCGAACCGCCGAGCCTTCTCGGCGGCGTCCTTGTAGGTGCGGCCGTACTTGACCATCCACTGCTCATGCCTCTCGACCATGGACAGGTCGGCGAGGTCGCGAGCTGCGACGAGAGCATTGAGAGCGCAGACACCGGCGAGAATGGCCAAGACAGTCAGGAGATGACCTGACCAGTAACTGGCCATGGCGTTTCTATGATGAGAAGGGTGTGTGTGCTATGATGATTTGTATTTCAGTTCGAGTATTGGTTTATATCTGAAGTTTCCGGCCGGGGCGGCATGGCGCATTTACAGATGAGCAAATGAGTTGAGAGCCATATACGTGCCGTGTGCGAAGAACGATTGCTGGTAAACAAAGACGAGCCGATTAGCTTTTGGGGCAAGCTGAAAACGACTTGATCTACTTGTTAATAACGATGAATCTTTTGGTTAAACTAATGTGAGATTAGCTGCCCGGGTGTGTTGATAGTGACTCGCTTCATATTCCGTTTGAGTTTAATTGGACAATGCCCAGTGGATGCAAAAACAACTCCCTCTACTTTTTTCTCCATGCCAGTTATTGCAACGCAGCTTAAGAGACAGAAAAACTTTTCTTGAAAAATCCTTATATCAATATGCAGTAAAAATGCATCACGTAATGTAAAGAATTTTATCGGTTAATACAAGCCCGGCAGAAACAGGAATAACGCTTGCGGACAAAACCTTACATCATTATGCAATAACTAGCAAAAGTGCCCGTGCTTCGCTATGGACGTGTACGAAGTTTTAATTTATAAGAGAATAAAGTGTCTTTGTATCCTTAGTCATATATATTTTTGTTGCATAATATTTACACTGAATAAAATTATACGACAGATATATATCCAATTCTTCCATATGAGATCTTCAATCTGTTGAACTTTTTGTTTTAGTCCTTCATTCATAGTGTGAATATCACTCATTACGCTCCATGCATCAGGTCCTGCCATTGATGATGTGAGGTTTTCAACAGTCAACTTCTTGAGCTTTGAGCTCGGCTTGAGCATACTTCCAATGTCAACCTAACAAAGATGATCATCTTTTGGGGCGAGCTGAAAACGACTTGATTTACTTGTTAATAATGATGAATCTTTTGGTTAAACAAATATGAGATTAGCTGTCCGGGTGTGTTGATAGTGACTCTTCATATTCCGTTGAGTATAATTCACTACCTCAAAACAAGCCTTTACAGACGGGTTTGACAAATAAAAATGCATCAAGTGTTGTAAAGAATTAAGATCTGAAATTCTCAAAACTTCACAAAAATCTTTTACTATCGCGCCGGGTAGCCCACGTCACCCATTATCAATTAGCCGCCCAATCCACCAAGCGGTAAATATGAGCCGCCAGATGCGGGTCCGGTCACCCAATATACCTAGCTTCGTGAATTCTCTCGAGTTATCGGCTCATTGCTAGCACTTGTGCTCCATCTCGTCCTGTCCATTGAAAAAAATGCCAAACGACCCTGATCGGGTCTTCTTCTATTTATAGAGGTAATACAACGATACAAGATACAGTTAGAATCCATGATCCGGTTAAGCAGGACATGCCCTGTATGTTCGCCATCGTGGGCTAGAGACGCGGTCATCACGAGTCCATCTCGCCGTCACTATGCCAGTCACCGGTGCCGATGTGCAGCTGTGCGGCACCGGAGCTTCCTTCTCTGCCTGCTCATCATTGTGCTCGATGTGCCTTCCAGTTCGCTGCTTCTACACTTTGCTTCTGCTTGGTCCCTACACATATCCTCCTTGTTCATGCGTCGGGCCTTGCCGACGGGCGGCGGCCGATGTGCCCTATCAGCCCTACTCCGGCGCGAGTTGGAGCAGACTCTGTTGGGTTGGCGCGCTGCGTACACCATGCGAACGCATTTGCTACATCGCCGCCTGGGAGCTCGAGTGCTCGTAGCAGCACATGGATCAGCCGCGGCGAGACACCAGGCAGCGGCTTGAATAGTGCAAGGCCTGTCGCAGGGTCCCATAGTGCGCCCGCAGGCGGCCAGGATGCATACAGAAGCAATACACGGTGCAAGGTGCTTGTTTGAAATAAGGTTATGATTATCCTTAATTCGACCGATTGCAGCATGCTTTACCACACAAATGCTATGTCCATTTGCTTCTGTTACCTAGCTAAGGAGGTTCGCCTCCTGCAGGTTCGCTTCTGTTACAAAAGATGACTAGGAAGGCTTGACTATATAGCAGGTTGCGCCTCCTGAATCTCAAATCGCTCCACTGTTGCTTCTATCAATTTTAATTGAGACCTAAGCAGGTTCGCCTCAGCAAACATTTACCAGCACCATAAAGGTAGACGTAGACTCTACTCTTTTTCTCCTCACTCCCAGCCTGAATTGATATTGCATCCCAATCTACTAGCTTTTGCAAACTGTGAGTCTGTGATAACGGGCCGTTCTTCCTCATTTGCTTTATGCCCACCAATTGTTTCATGAAATGTCAAGGTGGTGTCCTATCCTATATCTCGCGACAAGAATGTTAGTTCACTGTTGCATCATTTGACAAGATGTTAAAATAAAAGAAATATTTGTAGTGCTGATGTGCTCATTCACTATTTGCCATTGGCCCTTTCACATGTGCTGCAGAAAATTGAATTAAATAAATGTCCTACATATGTTGGAATTTGGCCCATGTTTTGGCCAATTTGTGCAATGGATTGCAAAAACCTTGTGAGCCATAATAATTTGCATTACACTGTGTTGCTTTTGTGGTACTATTTATTTATGATTAGAGATATGAGGGTCATAAGATGTGGCAAAATGGCAATGCTCCAAAGATACGGCAATGGGAAGATAAAGCAAAAATTCATCCACAAGAACGAAGTTCATACACAGGTGGCTAATGAGACGACAAAGAATTAAGGCTCAATAATGTCAGTTTGGATTATGTGAGATGATTGGCAAGAGAAGTTTATTTGGATGCACAAAAATAAGTCAGTTGACAATACATTATCATGATGCTAGATTTTATTTTTCAGAATCAATAATCAATATGTCATCCATTTTAAGCATTTAAGCTGATTTCTTGTGATTGAGTAGCACGGTGACAATAGTAATAACCAAAATTTTCCATTGGTATATATTATAGACTGCAACACCCTTTATAGCCACAGTAATTTGCATTATATTGTGGCACTGGTTTGGTGACGAGGGTCATATGGTGCAGCAACATGCCGCGCTCTCTTTCTAGTTATATTAATATATGAGAGCAACTTTTGTGTGAATAGCTGCTCGTACCCACCCTTGTTGGAGACGTAGGATTGGGATGGCAATCAAGATACGTGCAACGGTGCAGCATTAGTATGACTTGTAATATCTTTGGAACTCGGTTACAAAATAATTCTAAGCTCTTTCATGACTGGTTAATCAGTTTCCCCTTTATAGATATAGCATAAATATGTTCTGCACTGGAACTTAAAAGATCACAACAATATTTAGATGAATGAAAGTGCATCAATTTTTTCAGGCGGCAGTGGCTGCTAGGAATCTTAAGCTGAAAAAAAAGCTACTCCCTCCATGCCAAAATAAGTGTCGCTCTCGTTTCCCGAGGAGTCAACTACTTTCAACTTTGACCAAATATTTACAAAAGATAATTAATATTTATAGTACATAATTAGTATCATTAGATAGAGCATTGAATACATTTTTATAATAAACTTATCTAGAGATATAACTATTTCTCGTATTTTCTACAGATATAGTCAAAGTTAAGAAAGTTTGACTGATACGGATCCCATAACGACACTTATTTTGGGATAAAGGGAGTATAAAAATACTATTTTAAATGGCTTCTTTGGTTCTGCTGCAACCTTTACCAGCACACCATCATGATATACGCCACTTCAATTAATTCCATTACCAGAATCTCTCATGAATCTATGATCCTCATTGTTTGGCTAGAATCGGAGAAACTTCAAACACGAACACTAATCTCATAACAGATTTGCCACTATCATTTCGAAACCATAACAAAACTGAAGAAATCTCAAGACTGCACGTGCATTTCCGTCAATATAAACACTGCCAAAGTGGACAGAAAGTTATCTCCTAAAACCCGCAACCTACACAAAAGAAAACCATTCTGATTTATAAACAATTAGCAGTTAACAAAATGAAGTTGTTGTCAAAACATAAACACCTGGGCTACCTATTGGGTTTGCAGCAGCTGCTTGTTCAGGCTCTTTGATGTTAACAACAGCAGCGCGTATCAGAGGTGATGAAAGCTTCACAACGGATGCAGGATTGAAGTAACCTCACAACCTATTTTTGCAGCACCTTACAACCTATTTTTGCAAAAAACAAAGTCACTGAGTTTGTTTATTTATAAAAAATTGTCTTTCTTATATATACAAATATTATGATTTAGAGACTAAAGATCATTTCTAGTCAAATCATCCAACTAATTGTATAATGTAATTAGTTTTAATCACCGAAAGTGTCGATATTTCAAAAATATCGTGTTTATCGGTGATTTCATCCAACTATTATGATTTCATCGGTTACAGTGGAAATCGTCCAGTTTTCTGAAACCATGGTGTCAATTCCTTCTTTTCAATTTGAGTGAAAGTTTAGACATTTTCAACCAATATGATTTGTAATAGAAGTTCTATTGTTATTTATTTTTTCAAAAAATTACATATACCCACTTGCATTTTTTCAAACACCTACAAGTTACACTTTGTTTTCGGATACCCTTGGTAACCTTGACCAACTAATGTGACTGTTATTTGGCTTTCAATATTGATTCAGATATTTCACCTTAGTGTAATTATCATCAAGGCAAATATGCATCACCAAATTTTTCATAATAATCACTAACAATACACAAATCTAGCTAGTATCCTATGAATTGTTATGAGCAATGTAGAAGGAAATAAACTAAAGAAATGTAATATCTTTGTATGATTCAAATAATATTAATGTTACTTAGTTACAATAATAAATTTTAAGCAGTATCACATGCTTGCTAAGAGCCATATTCATCAGATGGATGTTTGAAAACTAAGTGTAACTTGTAGGTGTTTGATGAGTCTCTCCACTAGTGACCTTGCCCCCGTATGGAGTCTCCGCGACGACCTCGTCTTCTTCGACGGACGCCTCTACATCGCGGCTTATTCAACATGCCTCCATCGTGTTTTGGCCGCCCTTCTCCAGCATGGAGAGGAGGTTTTGCTTCGCTGCGTTGTGGAGTTGCTTACTACAAGCATTGCATCGGTGCATGTTCGTTTTGTCAACCTTGCCATCTGTGACCTCTTCCACGTTCGACATATGGCTTTCACATTTCCTAATGCAGTTGTTGACTCATTCTCGGGTACCGACTTCGGCATCCTCTTCGACCACTACGTCAACTTGACAGCTGCACAACCAAGACCACGCAACATTGTCATGACCTTCAACGGATTTCTACTACCGTCCGAACAGGGCACTCCGTCATTCTTCGCCGAGCCTCCAAGAGATGAGTGTCTTCTCTATTTCGACTACGACGTTCCCTGCATGTTCATTGCTGCCCCAAGCACTCCTGATGTGATTGGCTCTACTACTACACCGACCTCGTATCACTTCGCTACAGCAGGCAATATTGAGAACTTGAGCTATGTTGTCTTCTTTGACATCGACTGCACCCGAAAGAACCTCCTCACCGACTTCACCCTCGACAACTTGACGGTCTTCATCAAGATTCATCGGACTCGTCATCCTGCAGTTCCAGCGATAGGATGGTTACCCAGCACGAGGGCGTGCTGGTTCTCGATAGGGGCGGTGGTGTTATGGGCAGAAGAGCTTATGGCCCACCAAGGTGCTATTGGGCTAGCCCAAGTACTGTTTATGCGCGTGAACGGTACCCATGAGACACTATAGCACCAAGCTCCCCTAGGGTTACTTAACAATTAAGATCTTTAGGTATTTTCATAAATTGTAATAGGTTGCTAAGGAGTCAAGAAAGTCTCTCTATATAATGAGGATTGTAATCCGATCTAATAAAAAAAATGGCTTAGTCACTATTTTCTACTCTCCAGTCTCTCTACGCCTCTCCTCTCCCGTGCCTCCCTGCCCTAGCCGCACGCCACAACCACCATAGCCGCAACCACCGGCCATCTAGGTCGCCGGCAGCCCTAGCCCATCTATTGCACATAACAGTAACACAAAGGCTCACACAACACTCACACGTAATTTTCAACCAAAAACAGCATTTACCTATCTAGCAATGCTCATACGCAAAAATCCACTAGTACTATTAATTACAGCAAATAAACCTAGCAACGGTCAACATAACCTTCATTGAATAGATGCTCCATACAATTGCCATCTATGTGGTGGTACATAAGAATACTAAACACTTCAATGGAGTCTAGGAGTGGGGATTAAACTGTGAGATAAGTAAACTAAACGAAAATTATGTAACCACAAAGTGAAGGACCAGACTGGCAATATCAGATACGGGATACACAAGTAATGGTATCAAACAATGATTATAACCACTCAATTTCTACAGGCAGCAGAGCATGGTAACAAAACGAGTTGGAGGAAGCTAAACTGCAGTCACGTCTCAGGAGTTAATAAATCAGCAATACAGACTAGCCTTTGCTACAAATATCCTCAAACGAACTGAAAATAAAAACTAGCCTTGCGTGCACTAAAGAAACACATTACTCCAAGTTACACAAACAGTACAATACGGCGAAGATCTGAACAATTCTAGAAGCCAAGCAATATAGATCAACACAAATTCAAAATTGCTATGCAAGATTTGGTGTTTCTATTTCAGTTAACTGGTCAAGGATGTTACAGATCATAATCTGTTTAGGGTAGAAATGAACCATTGTGCTTGGCAGATCACATTGTAGTTAATCATAGTGGAGTCCACAACTGGAGTGAAACAAAGAAAGGTGTTGCCAGATGGAAAAAGAACATGCTGAAGTCATTAAGATAGAATATTAGCTTAGACATATCTAGGTCCTATCAGCATCAAGACATACTTTTAGTTTAGCACCAGGACATGCCATCCATGTTAGCGGCTACAGGTGGCTACGTAGATGAAAAACAATAGTGCAGGTGCAGAAGGTTATCCAGATGATTGGCATTTAACTGAGTAATGCAGTAATTTTCATGGAATAACAGCGAGACTGTCAACTTAATACATTGAAAGCTACTCATGCTTATAGAAGTGATGATAGCCATATACCGAATATTCAAAATATAACAAAGCACAGACTTGAAATTATTAAAGAATGCAATTGAACCCGTACTGACCAGTTTCACAGAAATTGAAGTAGCATCACGAAACACATAAGAAAAATAAAACATTGAAATTAAAGCTATTTGCACATCCCAATATCTCATGATAATTAACTCACCAAATTGTGTAGCGAATCAGGATGAAAAATCTGTGCAAGAGAAAATTTATGCTGCCAAACAGAATTTCCATGGAAATCTAGGCATCCCATCTACCATCGTGCATAGAAGAAAAAAAACAGCACTCAAGCCATTTAGTACAAACTAGATGACTTTAATGTCAAATATCAGGCCATATCTGGCAAAAATAGGCAAAATGAAATATTATCATATACTAAAAATTGTAGAATATTATGCCGTAACTGGAAAACCAGATAAAATGATCAATGTTTTATTACCAGATGCTTGAACACAACAGAAAACTTGTAAATCCTAAACTCTTGTGTCAACCATATCGCTAGTCCACTCTGTACAATCCCATACAGACAAGACATGCGAAGGATGATAAAGCTTGGTGGAATTCAAGTCACAGTTAGTCTAGAAAGTTAAGACAAATAGTACCTCAAACCATGCCTCAAATTTTCATCAGACATAAAGATAAAAATGCTTAGCAAAAATTGAACTGTGCTACCAGTAGCCGAAACAGTGACAAGAAGGCTGGTACAATACTTCACAAAATTGTCAGCCAAAAACAGCATTTATCTAGCTAACAATGTTTGTATATGCGACAAAGCTAGTGCCGTTAACTTGGAACAGTTAAACCTTGCAACTCCGAGTGGGACCAACAAAAGATTCATTGAATGGATGCCAACAATCTAGAACATTGACTTCTATGTGCCATTTCGATGGGAAAGGAAACTTGGTGATGAAAGATGATATATAAATAACCAAGAAAAATATGTAACAAGAAAACATAACACGGGATATACATGCAATGGCTCAAAAAAAAATGGTCAACACTGTTGGACACAACTAGCAGCATTACCCAAAATTTGTGCCAGCATTAGCATATAGTAACATGACATGAGTACAAGATGGAGAAAACTAAATTGCAACCAGATATCTTTAGTGGATTAAATTGCTGGCATGAGCAATGTGACAATCCACAAGATACAACCCTTTGCTACAAATATCCTCGAGACAACTAAAAAAACCTAAAATGTTGCATGCACATGTGGTGAACGAGCACATTACTCTATGGTAAACAAATAGTAGGATATGAATATCTGCACAAGTCAAACCATACAAAGCGGCTGAAATTCGAAAGTGCAATGCATGATTTGTGTGTTTCTATTTCATTTATTTGGTAACGGTAAAGGAAGTTACTGATTATTATTTGTCAAGGATATAAATTGCTAGATTAACAATACTAACTAATTGCACAACTGCACAACAGAACTCATGTAATCCCAATCAAGAAACCACAAAAACAAAAGCCATAAGACTTCACAATTGTCATCAGAACTGAGTAGCAATGGTCATGAATTATTAATCACATTGTTGAGCACATAACTCTAAAGAAATAGCGGAACGTGTCGCCAGACAGAATATGAACATGCTGAAGTCATCAAAGAAAATATATTAAATTAGATATATCTATATATGTCCTAGTAGTGTTAAGGTAACGTGCCATCTATGTTAATGGCTACAGGTGACATCTAGCAAAGAAAATCACATTAAGTGCAACAAGAATGTTATAGCGGCAATCCAGATTATGTCATTTAACTCGGAGTAATAGCAGTAAGTTTCATGAATGACAGAATGATAGCAAACTTTAGTATTACCAAACAACAAACCAAAACAGAGGCTTTAAATTAGAAAATGCAACTAAACATATGCTAGTCAAATTTCATAGAACTCATTATAGCAAAATGAATACACAGGCAAACTAAAACCAGAAAAGCTGTATACAGATCTCATGGTAGTTGACTTATCGATGTTCAGTAGCAGATCAGGAGACAGGAGGAACAATCTATGCAAGAGAAAAACTAAGCTGCCAGATGAAACAAACATTCCATCAAGCATAGTAAACAAAACAAAATTATTAGATGCCTCAGCATCCCTCCATCATCATGTAAAGGAAAACAAGCATCACCAAGCAATTTAACATAAAGTAGGTAACTTAATGTCAAATATCAGGCCATAGCTGGATAAACACGATCACATGAAAAGTTGGCACACTAACATAGGTGCTATCTAGTGAAAAGCATTTGTCCAAGTAACACCAGTCATTTGCATGAGCCTTAGGTCATACTGCTAACTTCAACACTTAAACCTAACAAGGCTGCATTGTTAGAAGAACAACTAAGAACCTTGCTTAACCTTCAAAATTCAAAAAAGTTGGCCTCCGACAATCCAGAAAAGCGCCTTGCGCTAGATACTTAAATAGAAAACTGACAACCTCTCTTGCACCTAAACAACGCAAAAGGGTCTTCTTTAGAGCCTCTTCCAAAGTCCCAGTGGTCAGTACCTTCAGAAAACATGTTCTCCAAGACCAGCACATTACAGGAAGAAGCGCCCCTTTTCCCAGCGAATAGAGCCTCCATTTGTGACTTTGTCTCAATCTCTGTCTCTGAACTGATATACCCATTGGCAAACTCAACCACCAGCGTCTTCAGCTTCTGAGCACTCTCAATGATGAATTTGAGGAAGGCAAGCTCACTCCGCTCCCCTCGGAAATCATGGAATGCCATCATAATTATATGCGACTGGACACATTCAAAGGTACCAGCCTCCTGCCAGAACTTGAGATTGACCCTGCCATTAGATTCAGCAGTCTTCACAGACTGAACATGAAGTAAATGGATTAAAGAGTTGTAAACTTCAGAACACAAAGCGCAATTACATGAAGGATCAGGATCGCGGCCTCACATGGATATGTAGTGTCTCGAGTTTGGGAAAGCATCTGAAGATTATAGGCAGCATCTTGGCATCATTGCGGACTCCAAACTGCACCCGTAAGGCCAGCACCTTGACTCTTGCGACCGTAATGCTTGGATTCACCGGTGTGACAGCCTGCAGTGTAAAACAATCCAACGCATATAGCTCAACACAAAGTTAAATAGAAAAAAAAATGTAGAGCACACTGTGGAATCTATTATCTGCAAAAGGGGTATATGGCTCAAACGTCCACGAGGGATGCAAGCGAGTACCTTGATGATTGTTTTGCTGATCTCCAGCACGTCCTTCCCCACCTCAAAGTACCCAAACACTTGCAGTGCCGGCACACGGCCAAGCTTGATATTGATCTTCGACTCCCAACACTTGGACATGATGAGCCGCTCGAGGCGCGGGGTGTCGACCACAGTGACGCTTTCCAATTTAGACCCGTGGATCTGAACACACCGGAGGCTCTGACTGATGAGGCGGAGCTTCAGCGAGGGGAACATGTGGCCTTTGATGAAGAGCACGTCCAGCACGGGGCTCTTGGCCAGCACGAATTCCATGTCTCTGGGCTCGATGACGACACTGCAGAGGCCGAGCTCGCGGAGGCAGGGGAAGGCGGCGCCGCGCGGGAGGCGGGCTGTGTCAGGGAACCTCCAGAAGCCGAGGTAGAGGCGGGTGAGCGCAGCCATGCTGAAGATGGTGGCGGGCATGTGCTTTGTGATATCCTTGAGCGGCCAGGGGCGGTTGATGAGGAAGAGCTCCTTGGCGCCCTTGAAGGTGATGTGCTGGAGCCAGCGCGCGACCTCGGCCGGGAACTCGTTCATGTAGCAGCACGAGAGGTGGACGCAGCGGATCGGGCCCGGGTGGACGGCGAGGATGCGGGAGACGGCGGCGACGACGGCGTTCGAGTCGGCGCGCTCGATGTGCTTCGGGATCTCGTCGTCGCCGGCGGGGAGGAGGTGGGCGTCGATGAGGACGAGCGGGGTGGAGCACCAGACGGGGCGCCAGCGGCGCGAGAGCGCGGATGTCCGGGCGGCGTCCTTGATGGGGAGGCGCGAGACGATGTTGGAGAGGAGCGCGTCTGGGAGGAGGCTGAGGCGGTCGACACCTCCGCCGTCGGCGTCGAAGAGGATGCAGAGGTCGCCGTCGACGGAGACGGGCAGATCGGGGAGCGCGCGGTGGGCGTAGGAGAGAACGCGGTCCAGGAGGGCCTCCTGCTCCTGTGGATCCATGTCTCGGCCGCGTCCGCGAGCCATGGCCGCCGCCGCCGCCGTCGACAGAGAGAGGGGCAGGGCTTGCTTGCTCCTGTGCCCGAAAATGGAATGTTGGAGACTTGGGGTGGAGTGGCGTGCTTGTGTGGCCGGGACAAAAGGAATGCTGCGGACCAGGATGTGTTTGACGTTAGGGAAGGGGCCCATTAGCCAGTAAGACCGGCCCAGTTGCCAGCCTGCATATTTGCTTTATATACTTTAATTAATTTATTAGGAACCTCTACAGGTACTAACATTGGTTGGCGCACTTGTTGGCTCTGCGAGCCTTGGTGGTGTGGTTGGAGCGATGTCAGGGCAACCTATATTTGACGGTTGTGTGTTGTGTGTGGATCCATCTGTCCCTAGGATCGTGGATTTGTAACAAACTCTCTTCTATCTTAATACGAAACATGCAACGTACGATCTTTAAAAATAATCGAATATAAAAAAGCACATTGGTACACACATAGATATACGAATTAGCTTGTGGTTTTCTGAAAAAGAAAATTGTTAATAGCATATCTGAATCTGTGTTCATGTCTCGCAACTTTTGGTACTACTCTGTGTGCACGAAAATACGAGGAACACGGACCATCCTAGGATGATTTTTGTCCACTGTCTTTTACTTAATGTCGGTTAATACAAGGCCATGACTGTTTTCTGAGTTTTGGAAATGGGCTTCATTTTAAACTTAAATTGCAGAGGATTGCAGCATCGAAAGACAATTGAGGGTTGTCAAATAATTTATATGAAGTTAATTTGTGACTTTTTAATGGTAGTGCACTGATACAACAAACACAACCTGGTTGACACTAACACTGCTTAATTAGGAGTACAGAACTGTCATTGCCAAAGTATGAACGACAAGTCTCAACAGATGGCATAATTGTAGATGATTTTGCACACAGACTATTAAGTTTTTTAGCAGGTGTAGAATGAACAGATAAACATGCAACCACTGATTATGTTGCTTTGAGTCATCACTAGTCCATGCGGCACTGTTCCATGCAAAGCTCTTCAAAATTGCAGATAGACACCAGAGAAGAAATAATAAACCTTGATATTCTAAACAGTCTCACAAGTAGTAGTCCAGGATATGTTCCAACCAAGTCCAGGATATGTTCCAATCATGCAGTCCA
>JAUNZO010003045.1:0-11733 GCA_031894775.1 Chloris gayana | reverse complement strand
TTACTCCTCCGTTCGAAATTATAAGCACACTTCGACTTTCGGACAGTTACGCTTAATCTTTCGTCTTATTCAAAAAAAATTATGTAAATATCATTTGTTTTGTTATAGTTTGTTTTATCACTAGAGATACTTTAAGTATGATATGTTAGTTTTTATATTTGCATAAAAATTTTGAATAAGACGGATGATCAAACGTGATGTCAAAAAGTCAAAAACGTCTTATAATTCTGAACAGAGAGAGTATTATGGTTGATCAATCATGAGGTTTGTGGGTAATGTAATGCTTTCTCCATACCACCACTTGATGGTCATGCTACCGGCATCTGTGTTCTACTATAGTGTTGGATTTTGGTCCGGTACCGATGCGATGCCGGGTCGCACAGGTAGGAGCAATTGCGGTGCGAGGACTACTAGGGGTCTGTTCGTTTCCCTATCTAATTTTTAGAGGTCAAATCAAAGAGAATTTTATCATTTTGAGAGTCTTAAATAAAGTCTAATCTCAAAACTAATTGCAGACCCCCTATCTAATTCACGAGACGAATCTAACGAGGATAATTATAGTGTTATTAGAAGATATTTACTGTAGCATCACTGTAGCAAAACATAGATTAATTAGGATCATTAGATTCGTCTCAGTAAATTAGAGGGGGTCGCGATATAGGTTTTGTTATTAAATTAATAAAATTACTACTAAATAGTAAGATTCTCTTTGATGTGACAGATATCTAAATTTTAGAGGGTGGAAACGAACGGGGCCTAGGATGGATTGACGAGATGTCATCACGGTGCAGGCCTAGAGCAGAGGGCCTGGAGTGAATGGAGAAACATCGAAATTGCGAATTGTCCTGCCGTCTTTGATGCAAGCACATCTCATCCATCGATCAGGATTCACGAGTCATGTCTATCTCTGAATGCGCATTTCGATTTTTTGTGTGACGGAAGGGCGACGTCAACGAAACCGAGCCAGCTAGGCTAGTTCTCGCCGTCAGAGTGAGGCGGTGTGGTGTCCTCCCAGTCCCCGATGCCAGAGCCAGTCATGGCGGAAACAAAACAAGCACGGCCGCGCATTGCATTTGCTTCAAGTGACCACTCCACCACCGACACAATGCACGCAGTTGTTCTAGTAGGCTTCTTGGCTCTTGGCTTTGGCCAATACGCAAACTGAGTTGGCTTCGATCGGCAAGAAGTGGCAAAATATTGCAAAAGAATACTGGTAGTAGTACACAACAAAGGTGGTCAAAACTCAAAAAGGAAAAGGCGGAAAGAAAAGAAAACGAAAGTAGAATTTGACGGGTGGTGAAATGAAACCCTGCTTGTTTTCGCCTTTCGTCG
This sequence comes from Chloris gayana, assembly GCA_031894775.1. NCBI lineage: Eukaryota > Viridiplantae > Streptophyta > Magnoliopsida > Poales > Poaceae > Chloris > Chloris gayana. Next base: position 10,401 of record JAUNZO010003045.1, on the reverse strand, counting down.
TGGCTCTTTGCTTTGCTGCTTGCCGCCCATCAAAGTGACGACGGCCCGGGTCTAAGAGGAAGCAAAGTGTAAAAAGAGGAAGGTGACCGGTCCCCCACCGGGCTAGTGTGCGGTACGGTAGATGGTACGCGTACTAGTAGCGTAGATACCTTGTACATGTACAGTACCCACAGCCGCGACCTGACCCGAGCGCGGGTGGTTTGATACGACAGGTGCGAATCCTCTCCCCAGTCCCCACGCTTGCTTGCTCTTGGTCGCGTCGCGTTCCTCTCTGGCTCGGAAAAATCTTTGCCTTCTCGAAGAGAAACAAAAAATGGACGTGGTATGGGCAGCACATGTGGAAGCGACTGCGGCGGGGAGTAACGCTGTGCCATCGGGTCTGCCAAGCACCACTGTGCTCTGTTTCCAGTCAGGAAAAGAGGTCGTCAGGCATGCCCCCATGCCCTGCTTGGACATGGATCCGGCCCCGCCTCTTGACGTTCCTTCTTGCTACTACGGCTGCTCTCCGGATCCCAGATTAACACCGCGTTTATGCCAAATTAAGACCGCTCCTATCGTTGTTCGTTAGCCGTGCGATGCTGAGCGAGTGAGTGCTACGGAGGCTGGAATGTTGCCAAGATCATGGTCATCCCAGATGCTTTTTTATACTCTCTCTCTCTCTCTGTGAAGCACACATCAGATTGGGTTGGGGTAGCAATTCTCGCTGAGCAAAACTGATGCACCGATTCACTGTGAATCCTGTAACGAGTAGTAGTAAACTGATGCACCGTTTCACTGTGAATCCCGCATGATGAGTTGATGACCCGACAGCACTGTACGGCCTTGTTCGTTTTTATGTTTTCAGACACGGATTGAGTGGTTCCAACTCTTTCATTTCATCCAGACCTGCTGCGTTACATGGTTAGAGTCACGGATTGGTGTTAGACCTTAAAGACATGAAATGTGCATGGAATTGGTTAGAATCAGGTTGGTTCGCGTCTCGATCCATGTGTAACCGAACGACTATTTTAAGTTAGACTGGACGGTTCCACATTTTTCTATTCTATATGATTTGAGTTACGATAAATATTATTTCATGACAAATAGAACGAGGTCTACAGGTGCACCGTGTGAACCGGAGTAGAGGAGGATTTCCAGGTTTCTCCGGCAGGAATAGGGGCTTGGCGTGTGCAGCCACACGAAGCTTTGGTTTTGCCAAACACACGTGCCAAACGCTACTAGTGTGTGAACGGGCAGGGCCGCTATCCCATGCCGGGCAGGGAGCGTCCATTCTAGACTCGTGTGCCATGCGATGCGTTGGGGCGCGCGAGCGAGGAGCTAGTAGGACTCCTGGCGCCCGTAGCCCGCAAGATACTCTACCTGTGCAAGCAGCCAAGCTCCATAGCCTCTTGCAGGCAGAGGCTAGACGTAGGCTAGCTGAAGGGACGCGACGCGACGTGATGTGCCGATCAAGTAATCGCGCAAAGGTGCTTCGTCGACGCCGGGGCCTGCCTGCCCTCTTATCTGATCGATCGATTCGTGCACGCGATCGGTCGACGCACAGGCACGAGCGGGATCGGGGTCCTCTGAATTACTTCATTCAATTCAGAGAAGCTTTCCTCTGCATTAGCCAGCATCTAGGCCATTTATTAGCAAGGCAACGGTTGTTATGTGTTGCCACTTTTCCCATTAAAAAAATCAGTTGGGTCCAGGATCCTTTCTTCTTCCTTTGCTCTCTTCGATGGAAATACAGGGTGCTTGCAGGAGCTGCTAAACTCCGATTTACATCTTCGCACGTTCTAGGCTGCGCTCAGCTGCTCCCAGATGCATCCAACAAGGAACAAATAGATCCCGTTGCCAGTAAATCAAGCTGCAAGAGATGTGGCAGAGAATCTTATCGCCATGAAGTCCGTTGTGCCTATCATCAGCCACGGCGAGGTGGACATTAGTTCCCCTACCCGCCTCTGCGATGCGCTGCACCACTACAAATTCAGGCACATCAACCACAACGTCCAGGCCGTCGTCCACAGCAGTCAGAACTCAATTGTGCTGCCGAAGTTCAATTAGTCAAGTGAGATTTTGTGTCGAAGTTACCGGATACGACCCAAGTTAAGGAAAAATTCGTAGCTATCGTCGTCCTTTCCGGGATATTCGGCAGGAGGCGTGAGGTTTCTCTAGCCCATGATGGCCAGCTCCCGACCAGCGGTGCGCGGCGACACTGGCGAAAGGTGTGCAGCAATCTGTGCAAGGTGCGAACTATGCACGGCAGCAACAGCTCGCCGGAAACGACGCACGGCTGGCCAGGAGACGAGCGTAGCTTCAACGGCCGAAGGGGCAGCATGCTAGAGGCCCGGAAAGGTTGAATTGAATGGCTCCCCTTTGCTCGAGTCCATGGCCCCCATGAAATCGATTTACATGAGAGAAGGGTAGGAAGTCCTTTGCATTCTAGGTAGAAGAAGGTACCAGCAGTCCTTTGCAATCTAGGTAACCCTTGATATTAATATGGACGGTCCATATAACAGCTAATGCACACAGGGGTATCCTCTGAATTGACTGAAGTAATTCAGAGGACCCCGATCCGGCACGAGCGTGGTCTACCAATGAAGCGGACGCAAAATCCGCTGCTCCAATCGGCGTTTCACCGACACAGTGAGCCACCACCCGCACGCACCATCGCCTCTTTTTATCGGCAGCCACACAGCCTGCCAGCTCTGCTCTCGAAATGCCCGGGGTCACTACTCAGTACTACTCACTAGCCGCTCCATTTCCTTCTCGTCCGTCTTTTTTCACCGCAAGTTTCTATACCCTTTCTATTTCTAAACTGATTGATCATATACAGTTATTGAGTTGTACTCTCCACTAACCAAATTATCTAAAAAACTTAAGCAAACGACGAAAGATAGGCAGTTCAGTTATACGTTAACAACTGTAATGGTTATGTACCCTGTAAAACAGCAACCTACAAATTAACACTCGTTTTAAATGTTGTACTAGTAAGGATCGATGTAGTTATCGTACTAAGTGCGTAGTGCTGCATACAACACTCCACAGTCCCTGGCCGGACTTACAACCATGTACTAGCACGTACCCGTCATGGCATCATCCTCTGCATTCTTCAACTAAAAAAAGGGATAATTGCATGAGTGCCTTTATTTTGAACCTTAATTCTGATTTTGAACCTCTTTTGAGACTTTGTAAAATTGGAACTGTTTTCACTTAAATTGTTGCACGGTTGTCCCTATTTTTATGGGGAAAATTACAGCTTTGCCATCAAAATAGGGGCAATACTGTAATAACTGGGGTGAAAACAGGTTCAATTTTATAAAATCTCAAAAAAGAGGTCCAAAATCAGAATTGAACTTAGAAATGAGGCAGATTTACAAATGTCTTAAAAAAAGGCGAGGAGGAGTTCTTCGTCCCAGGCGTTGTACTACATGAGTTGAGAGCCCATCATTCGAGCACAAAAGGTGTGTAGAGCCTGCCTGATGATTGGAACAGCCATGCCTGCAGCCACCTCTTCACACTATCATTATAGTCTAGCGCCCATCCTACACATCATGCATGTTAGTACCACCTCCCTTTACAATTTTACTCGATCAAACAACATGGTTTAGGCCCCGTTCGTTTCCACCCTCTAAAATTTATATACTGTCACATCAAAGAGAATCTTACTATTTAGTAGTATTTTTATTAATTTAATAATAAAACCTATGTCACGACTCCCTCTAATTTGCGAGACGAATCTAATGATCCTAATTAATCTATGTTTAGCTACAGTGATGCTACAGTAAACATCTTCTAATAACATCATAATTACCCTCGTTGGATTCGTCTCGTGAATTAGATAGGGCGGTCTGTAATTAGTTTCGAGATTAGATTTTATTTAAGTACTCCAAAATGATAAAATTCTCTTTGATTTGACCCTCTAAAAATTATATAGCTGGAAACGAACAGACACTTAGCTACGCAAAAAAAAAGGTCCACGTATCCATCGGCCGGCCCCTCAGTCTCTTTGCTCTTTTTCCGGGCTTGCAACAGGCCTCCCTGAAGACAGGGCATGGTGGCTCGATGTGCCCCCAACTATGATGATGATTTGGCCGGGCAGCACAGTCCCTGAATGAATCTGCATGCCGGTTTGCGCATCAAGGTCACCCACCTCACATGAAAGTATTTGGATGGAGCGGGATGGGTCCCTCTTGCATGCATGCAAAAAGCACCTTCCTTGGTCGACCTCACTTGGATTCGATAGGACCTCACTACTTGCACTCGCAAACTACTCTATCCCTCTCACTGAAACCTGCTCTCAGTTGACATTGAGAAAGATTATGGATGTGGATTTAACACCAATCGATCCGTAATAATCTCTGCCAACATTCTTTTTTTCTTTTGAAAAACCGGGCTGATATTCATATATACATATAATAAACGATTACAAAGAAAACCTTACCAAGACACGCCAGAGAAATATAAAAATTACATGTCGTATGACCTTGTAAAGTTCTCCCGAATAATCTCTGTCGACAAGGCAACATAACACTATGGCGTCCGGAGAATGGGCATCCAACGATCACCGCTGCCGACAGCCCAATCTACCTGAAAAGGGGGAAAGGGAGCAAGGGTGACCTGACCGGGGCGGGAGACGGAGCAGCGACATGCATGCGGCTTTCTACTTTGATCAACATGATGATGCATCTTTTGTGCATGCAGATGCACAGCACCATAATTTGCTCACTGACACTGCACATTCTTGCACACAACACTAGTACTACTCCAGCAAAGGAACATCTATCTGCCGGTACTAATAATACTGTTCAAGTAGTACTGCGTATCGGTTTCTTCAGCATATACAGTAAGTAATCATGCATAAGTATGAGGAGTGCTTAGATCAAAATGCAGGTGCCTGATGTGATGCTTGTCGAAGTTTCTCCTACCATTCTTCTTGCCAATGATGTTCGGATTGAACCTGAACCATGCAGCACTGTCGGCTACATTGGGCATTTTGTCCCAAGATTCCTCCACTGTAGGAGCACAAGTATCACAGGTTCTTGTACCTCGTCCTTGTTATATATGCAAGCAGGTGCACTCCTTGACAATCCATGAAGATCGCAGTAGTAGCACTGATGCAGCATCAATGTCCATTTGCCCATATGAAATTAAACCCAGTTGATCCTAGGGCCCAAACGAAACCAGACAATTGTTGCGACGCGCGACACGCATGTGCCAAAGGGGCCACGTGATAGATTGAAATGCCCAACTCAAATCAAGCCAACAAGTGTCCACTTTGCCTTTGCACGGATCAGACCAAGCATGTGAGCGACCAAGCAGCAGCTAATAACCAGACGACGCACACATGGTACTCGAGTTTGGAAACTGAGCACCAGTTGTATAAGGGCCTCCACAATGGTTCCTGTAGATTGTCTATACGGTGGTACGTGTCAACCGGAGGATCAATTTCATTGCTGCCACTGTGCGGCAGAACAGACAGACAGTGCAGCTAGCGGTGGCAGCGACGTTTATGTATTGCCATGCCTAAATCCATCTTACAGACGACATGGACTCCATGGTTGTCGGATGTTTCTTTTTCTTCGTCTCGCAGCACGCACCAACCAGGTAACGTGGGACCCATGCACTGCTGTAGTAAAGATAGTACATAGCGGTTGTTTAGGGCTTCCACAATGGTTTACTTGGCTGCATTTTGTAGATGAATTCAAAAGATAAGAACGAAAATGAGGCAACTTTAACACACTGTCCAAGGCAGGACATGAACCCACATGATAGATTTGTTTACTATGGACCCGTTTGGATCAAGTGACTAAAACCTAACTGACTAAATTTTAGTCAGTTTGAGAATTAAAGTACCAAACGACTTGACTAAAACATGACTAAAACAATTTAGTCCCTCTAGACACCCAACCAGAGCTAAAACGGACTAAAGTGCAAACTTTCCACCCCTGCCCTCGCATCATCGTCCTCCCGAATCCCCGAGCGGCGCCGCCTCCACCCCCGAATCCCACGCGCCGACGCCCTTCGCCTCTAACGGGCCACCGCCCTTTGCCTCACGCGCGCCGGCGCACGTCCGCGGCCCGTTGCCGCATCTCCGCATCCTTCCCCCATCCCCAGCACATCCCCCGTCCATGGCCTGCGCGGCCTCGCCGCCGCTCCTTCGCGGCCGCCGGCGACGCCGGACGCCTCGGTTGCCGTCCTCCGAGCCACGCGAAATCCGTAGCCGGCACTCATCCCCGGGCCCTCCACCGCCGTTGCCGTACGGAGCCGGTAGTCTTGCCGAATCGATGAAGTTGAGGCGGCGCAGATGCCGACGATGAAGGTGAGGATGGTGGCGTCGTGTTGGCGGGCCCCAACCTCGGCGGTGTCGAAAGAGAAGCCAAAGCCGGCAGCTACGTCGGCCGGACATGTTGAGCTCGCAGACCCGGACCTCCCCTGTGCCTCCCCTACGTGCTGCCACCCGACGACCCCCGGACGCCGCCGCTCCCCGAGGACCCCGCGGGCTGCCGCTCATCCGTGGCCCGAGGGCCGCCGCACACCACCGCACATCGTTGTCGTCGATGCTCTCCCCGGCCGCCCGTCTTCCCGTGCGACATGGCCCGCGCAGCGCCGGCTTTTCTCGCCGCCGCTCCGAGCACGACTAGCGGCCTCCTCCGAGCACCCACCGGTTCCCTTCCGTCTTCGACCACCGAAATCTTGTGCCGGTCGTGGTTGCTCGGCGGCGAGGACGATGGCGAAGGTCCCATCCGCCGGGAACGACGCCTCTTTGTTGTTTTTTTTTCTTTGTGGTACTAGTTCTTTCGATCGATCCCAAATGACCGGTCAAAGAGATATGTGTTTTTGAGGGTATTTTGGTCTTTTTCAATTTACTTTAAAAACTTTAGTCACTTTTAGTCATTGGATCCAAAGGGGTGACTAAAAAATTAGTCACTGCATTTTAGTCGCTTTGCTTTAGATTCACGGATCCAAACGCAACCTATAATTCTTCTCTTCCAAAGCTTATCCTTAGCTCGGACCACAGAGCTCCATACTGCCATGGAGTTCGAGTCATTGCGAGGCACGAGCACCTGGGCACCCTGCGGAACGCCGCCGCGCACAAGCTCAATCTCACCGCCTTCTCGCACCGTCACCACCGCTCGCAAGCTCGAGCTCGCCGCCTGCCCGTGCGGTGACCGCCGCCTGCATGCGGGAGCTCGCGTTGAGGCCGCCGTCCACTCACTTGAGCCCTCCGTGGCCGCCGCTTGCTCACGCTGGTCACCCGCGCCGCCTTGACCACCCGCGCGTGCGCTGAGCCTGCCCGCGCGGAGCGCCCTCTCGACGAGTTCGCCTGAGCTGAGTGGAGAGAGAAGAAACGCTCAGGCCCACGAAGCGAGTCGCGAGTAGTCGAGTTCGACTTTACCTGTCTTTAGGCTTGGCAATAACTAACCGTCACAGACGCAGATGACTTTCCTCTCTCTCCTCCTCCACATAGGATTCCAGGGTGAGGTGGCCTGCCAGCGCTTGGCTGCGCTGAACGAGTGTGGAGGTCTACGCACTGACACGGTTCGTCGCCCGTCCAAACCAGTGTGGTCCCCTCGCAATAATCGTGGCATGGCCTGATGAGGTTTTTCTTGCTTGTGTCCAAATGTTGCAGCAGGTCCTCCTGCAGTCTGCAGCTGAGCTGGTGTGTGGCCTCCTGTCAGTTGCATGGCTATATCTCTTTGGCAGCAGCTTTAGAATCCAAAACAGTCTAAACAAGGCCTTTAACAGTGGGCCACATGAGAGGTAAAGCTAAAGTACAAAAGCGGCATGCACGCAAAGCTAAAGCCTAAACCCCAAAGCCCAAAGCTGGATATTGAAAAAACTGTTAACAGTTAACAGTGTACTACTACTAGTAGTAGAGTATTTCCTTAATGCTTCTCCGTGCTCTCTAGGGCAAGCCAAGGCAACAACATACACCAAGCCCGTGCATCGATATTCGTGCTGGTATGAGTGCCATCGCCATTTTGTTTCCACCAGTACACCACAGTGTCGTGTGAGACCTACGGGCATGATAGGAGCACTGGAGACGCAGATTTGTTCTCTTCCTAGCCTTGCTGTTCATCTTGGTTTGCTCGGAGTCGCACTACCCCGTGCCTGTGCCTGTGCCTGTGTGATTAGTAAATGCGTGGCCATGCAGATGATGCAGGCGAACAGTGGCACCACTAAATTTGCGGATCGCAAGCATTTTAGATTCGCAAAAGGAGAACGCAAAATGTCGACGCACTACATTAAATTAGTTACCCTCAAGAATAAGAAGAGCAAAAAAGCGTTGAACTTGGTTGAGCTCAGGCTCAGCTGAGGTGATGCAAAACTAGTAGGGCCGGTTACCTTGAGGTGAGGTCCGGCTAGGCTTAAGCTTTGATGCAACGGCATGATTTTTATCAAAGATGATCTTTCGCTTTTGCTCGATGGGTACACCATGATCTCCTTTTCCCTCTTCTCGGTGCTGATTGATTGATTTGTCTGCAAATCAGTGATCTCACTAAACGTAGGACTCCATACTATGCACCTAACCTAAAGATGCCGATTTTTATCCTAAGACACTCCTAGCATCCTTCTTTTTGTTTTCGCCTGATGCGTGCCTGTACATTATCCTACAGTGTCTCCTGATGTGTTGCTCTGGGGCAGGTCGCATTTTGCATGGGTAACAGTAGAAATGCTGTTTATTTATTTGTTTTAATTAACCCTGAAACGAAGGCTGGTTTGGATAATTGGATGCGTGCGACGACGGGAGCAGGGGCATGTACTTGCGTGTGGTTTCAATCATGTTTCATGTGCCCCTCGTCACATGCTTGACCTAAGAAATAATGCAGGAGTAAGATAATTTTGTCTGGTTTCCTTTGGGTCCTAGCCCTGTCTGCCCCGAAACGATTCTGTATTATCGGCCTTGACATTGGCAAGGGAGAATGTGCGTCCACGCCCCCAGGTTAGTTCTTCATATTTCGAATAAAATAAATAAATCCTTACAAAAGCGTTTCGAGTGCAGGTCCCTCTCCCGAACAACACAAAAAAAAAAAACACCAGAATGCACCTCAATTTCCAGAACGATAGTAGTATCACGGAGTAGCATGAGACAGTACTGGGATAATATGCATGTACTACTAGCATCAGGACTGAAATTGTCAAAGTTCATCAATGCGCATCCAGAGGAAGGGCATACAAATGACTGCGAATCCTATGATGCTTGAATGCTCTGGAACAGGGAGGGAATCTTGAGACCAACGAAGCCCCTGCCGACAGTTTTGAGCTGCTTAAAATTGGCCGAACATCTTCTGAAGACGATGGCGGTGGGCATCGGTCAATCAGGTGTAGGAATAAACAAAGGCGCGTAGAGCGCGGAATAGTGTACCTTTAATATTGGGCCAGAACCCAATAGCACCTGGGCCTCCAAGTGCACAAGTGCAGAAACTTTTGATGGCCTGTTTGAGGCAAATGCAGACGAATTACAACCAAAGATTCTTTTCAGCCACCATCCAGGACTCATCACTACAAAAATTCTTTTCGGGTCTCAAAAAGATATCTTTTCAAATGCATCCATCTAAAAACTGAGAAGCGCTCCCAGCTGTGCATGTAATCTGTGCGTCGTGTGAAATACTGTAATGGACAAGGGTGGTTTCCAGATGAGGAGTGAGACTTTTAGGTTGTTTCCATATGGGTCATGATGCTGTACACGAACAGACAAAATATGGGCAGGGGGAATGCCCCCCCCCCCGTAAAACTCTAAAAAAATCCATCTAAGAACTACTTCCACTCAGACAGCTCGTCAAAATTCACAAAGAGAGGCAAGCGAAGAAGACGAGTAGGCCATCAATAGATACCCTGGAAACAAGGAGGACACGCTTGGCAGCATCTCCATCAAACTGCATGCCGGAGATTTCAGGGTGCACCCGTCAGGTATGCTTATTGAACACCACAAGCAAGCCATCAATCATCGCAAGGAGCAATCTTAATGAGCAAAAACTAGAGAACAATTTGCTTAAGTAATATGAATCATTGCGAGTGCTGCCCTGGTCTTCACCGTTACAATCAAGCAACCATGACTGAAACTGTTCTAAAATACCTATTGATGTTGTCTTAGGGATGCATGCAGTCACAATAGATGTTATATTTGCGAGACGACTAGGGTGCTAACAGATTCATCACTAGAACCAGCTTTGTTAGCACAATTGATTGAAGATGACAATGATGAAGCCAAGCCAGATGTTAGATGTTGGGTACTCCCTGTGTCCCAGTGTATTTGTCATTTCTATATGTGTTTTTGAGTGTCCAGGTTCATAGGATATTCAATGAATCCGGACAGACGTTGTATCCAGATTTAGAGAATGTTCAATGAATCTCGTAAAAAGGCAGAATGATAAATATTTTGGGACAGAGGGAGTAATAATTAATGGCTACCCT